>LPNX010601432.1:584-146242 GCA_001517045.1 Pseudotsuga menziesii | reverse complement strand
CTCGAAACAGTTCTTTAATGGCCAGTTCTTTAATTTGTCGAAAATTTTGTGTTAACTGTTCTATCCGGCTGACCTAGGGTTTGAATATAGATTCAATTATTTTCTTATATGTGCGTTCATTTATTTTATTGTTTGTAGTTTCGTATATTTTATAATAATATTAAGAATTTTATGGTTAATGTCATTGTTATTAATATTAACATATTTCATTAATATTAATTATTTATTATTTATGTTAAGTTTATCACTAATATTTTGGTTTTTATTATTATTATTAGGATTAAATTAAAACAAAATTAATATTAACACAAGGATTATTAAAATTAATACTAATGTTATTATAACTAATACTAAGATTATTAGAAAACACTATATGGTAACTACTAATACTAAAAAATTTCATGTATATATATTTTTTTTTTAATTTTATAGTCTCGAATTTAATGCCGAATTTTATCATTAAAATTTTTATTGCCGAATTTTTTACGAATTTCAAGGCTGTCGAACTCGAACACGAATTCAAACGAGGTGACTTAGGTATCAAGGGGTTTTCATTAGCTTCATTGTGATCTATGATTACATCTTGCTACTTTTTTGTAGATCTAGCATTTTCTTTCATGGTACAGCAAATATGATATTGTTGAAGTTTGTTTGTGCAGGATAGGGGAGCGCAATGGTCACTTGGAGCAAAACGTTGGTCCTAGAACTCACACATATCTTCCGAAATTGATCGGGATGGCGGGGATCATCATCATCAAGGCATCTACAAGCATTTCCAGGTAAGATCTAATAAGTAAGTCTCTTCTCTTTCAGATCTCAATCCATTGTCCCTGCTTCTCTTCAAATTTTCTAAAAAACTCCTAAATAATAAAAATCCAAAAAATATTTAATCGAGGAACCGCTTGATCTTTGAACAAACCGTTTCTGGGTTTTGTAGATCGGGCATCCCTCTCACTAAATCATCCTCAACGTCGTCCAAATTGTAACTGGTTTTCCCTAAATCTAAATTTTTTACTGCTTAAACCCTATCGCCCCCACTAAAATTTTGACTTTTTCCAGAGTTGACTTTTTCCGGAAAATAATCACATGAGTTTGTAGATTAGGTCTTCCTCATTCCAGAACACCCCAATGCTGAGCTAGTTCCTGCCAGGTAGCCCTAGATCTGAAAAACTGATTTTCAGCCTCCTAGCATCTCTCATCAGATTTTGACTTTTCCAGATCTGATTTTTCCTGAAATTTTCCGACTTGGGTTTGTAGATTGGGCCATTCTAATTTCATCCCCTCTCCAATGCGGAGTTAATAGTCTCCTGGTTTTGCTAGATCTGCACATCTGTCTCTCCAAACCCTAGTGCTAGCCCTCTTTCTGCTGGTTTAACTGTAACCTAAATCTTTCGGGCCAAACACTTTTCTGGGTCCATAGATCAGGGCATATCCCAGGTGGGTTCACTTAAACGTTGTGCTGATATTGACTCCATTACCCAAGGCTGAACAGGCACTGATCTCCAAGCATAGCACTAGCCCTATTTTGACCTTTTTCCCCTAAAAGTTGACCACTCCTTGATAACTCAAGTAACCCGACTTTTTCATATCTCTCACTGAGTCTATCTCTTTGGTACTAGACAGTCCCAACTCTGTCCTTACTCACCCTGTCTTAGTTACGTTTCCCAAGACAGCGGTTATCTTCATCAGTTGCTAGTACCTCAACCCTAGATCTAGTATTACAGGTCACTTGTATTTCACTTTGGATCAACCCTCATAAGACTGAAACCCTCATCCAAATCCCAAGTCCACTTAGCATTATCATCCATAGATCTAGGGTTTCCAATTACCTTACACCTTACGTACCTCAAGCCATACTTGATCTGATCTGGTGTTTAGGTCTGATCTCTCCTGTCAGGAGTAGATCTGGGTCTCCCCTGTTGTTGTCTTGGACTTGGATAACATAAAGCAAAGACTACCTTGATTGACGTGACAACCATCCATTTGGGAGTTTAGGCAGTCTTGGTTCCACCTCCTTAGTTGCTTGCCCCTCTACCATCCATCCTGGATCCACCTCACATAGGCAACTACAAGGTTGGTGATAACATTTTGGCGTCATTGCCGGGGAGCTAGAGGCCTACCTTGGTTCAACATACCTCACCTTTCCCTACGACATATCCTTTATTGGTGAATTACTTGTGTGGTTCACATAGCGACTCCACCCTGCAACTCCACTAAGGACCATACCCAACGTATTAATCTTAAGTTCTTAGAACGTCCTATAAACTCGGAAGGAATCCCTATAACTTACGTAAGGAAAAACAAATAAGTATCAGACCCCACTGTCTTCTCAAGTCATCCTTCGGGATCCCCTTCAACCTCATCTTGCCCGATGGCCAGCACAAACACTGGTGGAAATCAGAATGCTCCTCCTCTACAAAACCCTAGGATTTTTGGAAGGATGGCCAAGGCATCTCCTTTAGATTTCTCTCTAATCCAAGGGGCCCCGCATGACATGCCTGATAAATATTTCGAAAAAGTTCCTAAGTTTGATGGAGTGTCAGCTACCTCCATCGAAGACCACATTGACAAAGTCTAGGATCATATGGAAGCATATGGAGCTGTTGATGAAGATGTATTCATGAGAGGCCGCCTGCATTCTCTAGAAGGAGATGTGCGGAAGTGGTTCGATAGATTACCTGCTTCATCCATCAATGGTTATGACAACTTCGTCACAAAGCTTAACAGTGATTGGTCTCACAAGTTGGATGGGAAATTCCTCTTGCACCAACTGTTTGACATAAAGAAGAGGGAGAATGAAACAGTCCATGAATTTAACCTGAGATTTGACAAGACTGTAGGAAATATCCCAGATGAAATTAGACCTAAGGACCAAGCAATTGTTATCCATTATCTAAATGCTTTTGACAGTTGGTTGGGTTTCAACTTGAAGGATAAGAATTCAAATGACTTAAATGCTGCCCAATTCAATGCAAAGATGGCTAAGAAGCATGCGGCATCTATAGGCAAGCAAAACTTTTTCGATCATTATGCCCCATCCACTTCCAGATCTAACCCTAAGCTCCGAAAGCCTAAGGAACCTGTGAGTGAGCCAAAAGAATCAAAGGACACGTTAGAAACTATGCAAGAGATGACGAAGCAACTGACTGTCCTGACCAAGAGTGTCGCTAGTTTTCACGATCCAGAGAGACATAGAAATCCTTATGGCCCTAAACCCTACTGGAACAACAATAGAAGTCCTAAGAGAGATCCAAAGGAGACGGCCTGAGTATCCAGAGAATCCTGCAAAGAGGAATGTTAATTGGTGTGATGAGAATGATGAAGAGCCAACAAACATCAGCCACCCTGATGACCAACCAAACAACATCAATTTCATGAATGATTTATCTTTTGATGATGGGTTTGGAAGAATTCTCCTAGAGGAAGAACCATGGGAGCAAGAAGAAGAACCTTGGGAGTGTTGCCGCCTTTCACACACCTGGGTCACGTGGCACAAATCTTCAGGCCACTCGATGTGTCCTTGGGGGCAAGTCTCGAGTCAAGGCTGTCACCTTGTTCTTGACTCCTCCGTTTAGGCTCAACTCCTAACGAAGCTAAGGGGGGTAGACCCTATTAAGTTACTAAGGCTAATTACTTAGTGTGATGGTGTTAAACTGAAAGACTTACTTAGGAGTTTTGAAATTAACTAGTGGAAACAAAAGATAACAAGATGCAAGATTTTAAGCAGATAAGCACAGTAATGACACTCAATATATATAGAAATGAAAGAAACAAATCACCAGTGCCTTAAATGGAGTCAACAGAGAAAATAATGTGCTTGCATGCGCTTGAATGAATGTTTTGCAAATTTCTCTTGGTAGATTTTAGATTAGTGTGGAAAGTGAATGAGTTAAATTAGGCGAAAAGGGGACTCCAAATATACCCGAGGGGTACTTGGAGTATGTCCAAAAGTGAACGTTCACAGCTACCCGCAAGGTGTTTGTGGGCTGGAACGGAGTCTCGGAGACTATTGTTCATAACGCACCCATTAGGGTGTGACAGAGATCGGCGCCTTGAGGTCACTTTCTGGTTGTTCCCACTCCTTTGGGTATTTTGCCACCGCTTATAGTTCATTCGAAGCGTTGGATTTTCGCTTGATGGTTTGTCAATTTGGGAGAGTGAATCCTAATTATTCTAGTCACTCAAGTGCTTTTGATGCAGCTTGACTGATCGGACAAACCGCAGCCAAGTGCAGAGCATACACAAAGGAGTCTTGTCAATTTTAGTAAATTCTAAGATAGGTGTTGTTGTTAAAAAGAAAACCCTCTAGGAACCTCTTTCGATCCAAGTGGATCTCAATCGGAGGAGGGGTTCATTTTATTATAGCTGATGAAACAGTTGATGAAAAAGAAAACAAAAATACACAATGCCGGTTTTCTAATTAGTCCTACCATGCATCTCTTTCCCCTTTCGAGTCAATCGGGAAGTCGTGGGGTAAGTATTAAAATTACTCTGAAACCTCAGATATGGAATATGGAAATGATTATAAATCAAAGTATACTACCCTGCAGATTAGAACTACGCTAGATTAACAAAAAAGATAAACGAAAAGCAAAAAAAAGACACGGACGCAAATCCCCCCAGGGGTGATGGTGAATATGCTCGAAAGAGCCCATTCAAAAAGATCTTTTGTTTTTATTAGCAGCGATTTACAATATCAGCAAATTGAAATCGATGCATTTTGGTCCTTGTTATCTGGGATCCAAAGGCTTACAACAAGCTTGTAACAAGCTAAAATCAAAACACGGCGGTGGGGGAAGCTTCCGGGAAGCCCTAGTTCGTCCAATAGTTGGAAAATGGGCAGTCTCCTTCTCTTTTCTGTAAGACCTGCTAAAAAACAGCGAGCAATTAGAATCAAATGTGCCCAAACACACTTTAAAAGTGTTTTGGGTCACCACGCTAGTTACCGAAAAAAAACTAAGTAAAAAATTGTTAAAAGGGGCTAATCTAGTTTTGCAAAAATGAAAGAAGGAAAGCAAGCTTTCCTTGGGATCTTGGCTTGCTGTTTGGGCAGCCAATGAGATATGCACTTTTCTTGCAGAATTTAAATCTTTGAAGAATGAAAAAAGAAACTACCTTATGAGCAAGCTTTAGATCTATGCTTTAGCTACTTGCAAAAAAGGAAATTCCTACACCTAGATCTATCTTTATGAAATTATAGATCTAAGCAACAAGACTCTTATAAACTAGATCTAACATTATATATTCAATTCTTAGAACTAGATCTGATCATAAGAGGAAGAGACAGGTAACCGGAAGATTGATTTTAATAGAAAGGAGGAAGAGAAGGGGAAAGGCCCATTGTTGGATGGATCTGCAATGGAAACTTGTTAGTGGAATACAGAGGGGCAATGCCTACACAAAGTTTTTGGATGTACAGTGGAGTCAAACTAGATCCACAGCTCGTCCAATCCTAGCTACCTGAAAGCTAAACACACAATCCTGCACGAAACCTCATGAGATCTGGATATATATATGAAAAAGAGACAAGAATTACATGCAAATAAACTTATTAAACATGTATAATCTAGATCTTCAAACATACATGCTATGAGATATAGAAAAAACAAGTAACCTTACTTTCCCAACTATACTCCTATTGATTCAGCTGAATCGTTCAAGCCAGACAGGGTTCAGATGCAGAAATTCAGAGAAAAGTCGGCAACATCAATAGCCATAAGACAATGCTTAATCCACACACATGAGAGCATTACCCCCGGGGGGCTAATTGAGCTGACACATCAACCCATAAACCAACACATCAGTCCATAGAGCTTCCAGGACAGCCCACACGTGTGGAGGAGAGAGAGAGGGCGCAATTCCCCATAAAGGCTACTGAAAATCAACTCTGGATCTGATTTGATCACCTCCTTCAGTCAAGGATTTGTCAGATCCAGTCAATCTGGTTCAGATCTGACTGATTTCAATCAAATCGGCTGAGAATCCCCTGATTTAGGATTCTGGATTTGCTCCATTATTCATCAATTTATTAATTAAAATAATCAATAATTGATTTTTTGGGGATTTCTGACCTGAGTGATGGAAAATCATTCAAAACTAGGAAATAGTGGGTCCATGGGTTTACATGGTGCTCTTAGCTTGAAAATGAGCACCTACATGACTGAAACTGATTATTTGTCCCACTTTTATTACAAAATCAATTTTTCCAATTAAACTATTAAAAAATAGCCTAAGTTTTGAAAAAATTAAATTTTAATAAAAAACACTAAAAAAATCAAAAAATTGAAAAAACCTAGGGGTACTTAGACATGTTCATATGACTCGACCATGATGCCTAGCATGTTTATACATTGACACATAGACTCTAATAATCTCAATAAGCCCAAATGCCAAGCCGACCACCCCAACTTTGGAGGTATGGAGTGAACAACTCAAAAATTATCAGTCGTTTATTCAACAACCAATAATAACCAAGGGAAAAAACACTCTGGGCTGATCGGATTGACAAATAAAGTCTAAGAGACCGAGTCTTTTACAGACACTATCATGCTAGAACATTTATTACAATTCCCCCATGGGGTATGAACATGTGATATAGTACAACAAAGCTTCCCATAAGTAAGAATGAATGTCTTCTGAAGTCCGAACAAGTTATCCTTGTCCGGTTCACTAGGCTCACTTGATAAAAAACCACTAAGTACAACTTAGGTGGTAACATTCTGACTCCAACTACGGGACGTGTGCTCGATTTGGTCATAGGGCAAGGAGAGGATACGAGAACACCAGAATCTCTGGTTTATACACCCTATAAAAACATCTCAACTTGACAAGAAAACCTCAGTAGCACAAGCTTTATATAAAAACCAAATGAACCATTAAGCTGAATTATTTAAACAAAATAAATGTAATTAACTAATGAAATAAAAAAAAATTATTATAGCTAAGTACAAAACATAAATGCAAAAAGTAAATGCTCTCTTTTAGGAGCTTATTTTCTTACTCTAAGCATGATATAAAAAGGTTAGGTGTAATAAAAAATCCAATGTAACCATCTAAGCATTTTATTAACATAAAAAAAAAATTCCTTGTCTTTGGTTACCAGCCAAAGTAAGGATACCTTATTCAGAAAATGCAAACCTGCGTGATGATTCAGAATGGGCTGGATGGATGGGAGATCATAGGCATGAATAATTTCGTAAAAATTCTTCCCCAACTTGTATGTGCTCATGCAGGCTGCTTCTATCCATGACTGGATAGGACTGAAATACCAATCAGAACGATGAGGCAGACTGACTATATCATCATACTGATCACCAGGGCTTATCAAATGATAACTCGTCGCACAAGCCCCAAGTAGCTCCAAATCATAAGGAACCTCTATATGTGAAAAAGATGGTTGAGACTGATATTCCACTGACTACATCACATCTAACTTTTCACAACACTGTTTCTTAATGTCTTCATTACCGATACCCTTGTGCTGCTCTGCATGATATGAGTCTGAATGATCACGTGAAAATTTTGAATGCTCCTCTTCCATACTAAAGTTTTCCCAGGCATCCAGATCCATGCTCCCCTCTATGGACGTATCGTAGATTGGACTTCCACAAATTTTTGAATAGACACTCCCCTTGTTGGACATATCATGGATGGGATTCTCCATAAGATTTTCACAATTTGGATTATCTATGAAATTCCAATAGTCATCACTCCCATCCATGTCATATGTGGGGGACTCATCATCCATGGCATCATGATCCTGCCTATCCATGTCCTCCTTGTATTCATAACAATCTTCTTCAGAAAAAAAATTACAAGGCAATAAACTTTCCAAACCTTCATCAACATGAGGAGAACAAGGTCTAGTGTCACCACACACCATACTGATCTTATCATAAGTTTCTTTATAGGCTTCTGTTATGATATCATGAAGAGGATCTTCAATATTATCTTCAATCAGGGAAACTTTTTGGACATGTTCAATGGGATCACTTGGGATGTGTTGCTCAGTGGGCTTCTCTAGAGGGCTTTCTGGAAAAATATCAGTATTGCAACACACTTGAGAATATCTCAAATTTTCAATGTTTTCAGCTATGGTGACATGAGGAGAGTCTTCAACAATGTGTTCCATCATGGGCTCCTCCTGAAGCTCTTCAATAGGATCATCCTGGATTTTCCCTTCCTCAAAATCTTGCTGTGTATTGGGAGATACCTCATATTCTTTAATAAGCTGCTTAATTACTTCCTTTCTTGAATAACTATGAGGAAACTCTTTGATGGGAGTATCATGGACCTCCTCTTCACTTAAATGTTCAAGAAGTATTTCCAAGTCTTCAATACTTTGTATCATGGCAAAAGGTCCATCATATGTTTTCATGTGATACTTTGTCCCAGATAGGTAGAAGGTACAGATCTTTTCAAGGAACTTTTTCAAACCATTCATACTACCCCTACCATCATGCCACTGCTCTAAAAACATCCAAAGGAAGCTTGGAAAAGATGTTATACCTTTATTAGGAAGGCCCTGATAGAACCAACAACAGGCCTCACCCCAAAAAGTAGCAGCAAACATTTCCATCATATTGTCTTTATGAAGAATATTGAAGTCAGCCATCAACTGAAGCAAAGATTTGACATGCCAGATGGCCGAATCACCATAATTTCCATGAAAAACTAGAAGCCATTTATATGCATCCCCCACACCATTGCAAGAGTTAGGAAAACTCGGGATGTTTGAGAAATTGATAGGCTGAAAAATTCCAGTTATCTGGGCACCATATTTCTCCTTTAATTCATCCATATCAAAAATTAATAGTATGCATTTGATATAACCATTAAACCTTGTACTGAAAAGGTGGAGCCGTCAAGTGATGAGCTTTAAAGGTTTTAATATGTCGCATGGGCTCTTCTACACACAACAAGTCTCAACAAAATTATGAGAAAGCAAGATTTTATCCCATCAATGGAGTCGCCATGTGAAAAAGAAAAATAAGCATTTATAAATCTTTTCACAAAAATTACTTTTTGCTTTTCTTTGTAAAAATAAAAATTGGAAAAAAATCAGTGGAGTCGCCAAATGAAAATTAAAGATCTATTCTAAGCATTCATCAAACAAAGCAAAAACAAAAAGGAAGAAAACAAAAGTCGTACTCGGGAATAAAAAGATTCATCCCTGGCAACAGCGCCAAAAAGTGTTGCCGCCTTTCACACACCTGGGTCACGTGGCAGAAATCTTCAAACCACTCGGTGTGTCCTTGGGGGCAAGTCTTGAGTCAAGATTGTCACCTTGTTCTTGACTCCTTCGTTTAGGCTCAACTCCTAACGAAGCCAAGGGGTGTAGACCCTATTAAGTTACTAAGGCTAATTACTTAGTGTGATGGTGTTAAACTGAAAGAGTTACTTAGGAGTTTTGAAATTAACCAGTGGAAACCAAAGATAACAAGATGCAAGATTTTAAGCAGATAAGCACAGTAATGACACTCAATATATATAGAAATGAAAGAAACAAATCACCAGTGCCTTAAATGGAGTCAACAGAGAAAATAATGTGCTTGCATGCGCTTGAATGAATGTTTTGCAAATGTCTCTTGGTAGATTTTAGATTAGTGTGGAAAGTGAATGAATTAAATTAGGCGAAAAGGGGACTCCAGATATACCCGAGAGGTACTTGGAGTATGTCCAAAAGTGAACTTTCACAGCTACCCGTAAGGTGTTTGTGGGCTACAACGGAGTCTCGGAGACTATTGCTCATAACACAACCGTTAGGGTGTGACAGAGATCGGCGCCTCGAGGTCACTTTCCAGTTGTTCCCACTCCTTTGGGTACTTTGCCACCGCTTATAGTTCGTTCGAGGCGTTGGATTTTCGCCTGATGGTTGTCAATTTGGGAGAGTGAATCCTAATTATTCTAGTCACTCAAGTGCTTTCGATGCAGCTTGACTGATCGGACGAACCGCAGCCAAGTGCAGAGCATACACACAGGAGTCTTGTCAATTTTAGTAAATTTTAAGATAGGCGTTCTTGTTAAAAAGAAAACCCTCCAGAAACCTCTTTCGATCCAAGTGGATCTCAATCGAGGAATCAAGGAGGGGTTCATTTTATTATAGCTGATGAAACAGTTGATGAAAAAGAAAACAAAGATACACAATGTCGGTTTTCTAATTAGTCCTACCACGCATCTCTTTCCCCTTTCGGGTCAATCGGGAAGTCGTGGGATAAGTATTAAAATTACTTTGAAACCTCAGATATGGAATATGGAAATGATTATAAATCAAAGTATACTACCATGCAGATTAGAACTACGCTAGATTAAAAAAAAGATAAACGAAAAGCAAAAATAAGACACGGATGCAAATCCCCCCAGGGGGGATGGTGAATAGGCTCGAAAGAGCCTATTCGAAAAGATTTTTTATTTTTATTAGCAGCGATTTACAATATCAGCAAATTGAAATTGATGCACTTTGATCCTTGTTATCTGGGATCCAAAGACTTACAACAAGCTTGTAACAAGCTAAAATCAAAACACGGCGGTGGGGGAAGCTTCCAGGAAGCTCTGGTTCGTCCAAGAGTTGGAAAATGGGCAGTCTCCTTCTCTTTTTTGTTAGACCTGCTAAAAAATAGCGAGCAATTAAAATCAAATGTGCCCAAACACACTTTGAAAGTGTTTTGGGTCACCACGCTAGTTACTGAAAAAAAACTAGTGTTCCACGGGGACGCGTCCCAGAGACTTGGGGACTCCAGGAGAAATGTTTCCCCCCACCACCATGCCTTTGAGAATTTTTTTTAATGTTTTCCCATTATTTTGACTTTTTACAATTACTACTTGGTACTACTTAGAAAATAAATCAATATATTTAGTATTTACATTGCACAATCATTAATATACATCAAATGAATTATTATTTTTTATATTTTATTTTATTTTTATAATTTTAGAGACGTCCCCACGTCCCCCTCGAATATCCCTAAATTTGGGGGTGGTCTCCACGCGTCCCAAATGTGCGTTTCCCCGCTCCCGCGTCCCCTCGTCCCGGAAACTTGGGGGAACATTGAAAAAAACTAAGTAAAAAATTGTTAAAATGAGCTAATCTAGTTTTGCAAAAAGGAACCAAGGAAAGCAAGCTTTCCTTGGGATCTTGGCTTGTTGTTTGGGCAGCCAATGAGATATGCACTTTTCTTGCAGAATTTAAATCTTTGAAGAACGAAAAAAAAAACTACCTTATGAGCAAGCTTTAGATCTATGCTTTAGCTACTTGCAAAAAAGGAAATTCCTACACCTAGATCTATCTTTATGAAATTATAGATCTAAGCAACAAGACTCTTATAAACTAGATCTAACATTATATATTCAATTCTTAGAACTAGATCTGATCATAAGAGGAAGAGACAGGTAACCGAAAGATTGATTTTAATAGAAAGGAGTAAGAGAAGGGGAAAGGCCCGTTGTTGGATGGATCTGCAATGGAAACTTGTTAGTGGAATACAGAGGGGCAATGCCTTCACAAAGTTTTTGGATATACAATGGAGTCAAACTAGATCCACAGCTCGTCCAATCCTGCACGAAACCTCATGAGATCTGGATATATATATGAAAAAGAGACAAGAATTACATGCAAATAAACTTATTAAACATATATAATCTAGATCTTCAAACATATATGCTATGAGATATAGAAAAAACAAGTAACCTTACTTGCCCAACTATACTCCTATTGATTCAGCTGAATCGTTCAAGCCAGACAGGGTTCAGATGCAGAAATTGAGAGAAAAGCCGGCAACATCAATAGCCGTAAGACAATGCTTAATCCACACACATGAAAGCATTACACCATTTGGCCTCCAAAGCTTCTTTATTCCAACAATCAAAAGATTACAATAGTATTACAATAGCAAGCCCTTTGATCCAACTCTAACTAGCTTGGAAGAAGCAGCTTGTGCTTTTATTTATACAAAAACCAGGAGATCCAGCCCAGGGGGGGCGCAAATCCCAAGGAGACAGATCACTGCAACTGAGGGAGAGTCCATCAATGCTGATCTGAAGCTGAACTGAGCCTACTTGTCAACCAGGGGGCTGATTGAGCTGACACATCAACCCATAAACCGACACATCAGTCCACAGAGCTTCCAGGAGAGCCCACACGTGTGGAGGAGAGAGAGAGGGCGCAATTCCCCATAAAGGCTACTGAAGATCAACTCTGGATCTGATTTGATCACCTCCTTCAGTCAAGGATTTGTCAGATCCAGTCAATCTGGTTCAGATCTGACTGATTTCAATCAAATCTGCTGAGAATCCCCTGATCTAGGATTCTAGATTTGCTCCATTATTCATCAATTTATTAATTAAAATAATCAATAATTCATTTTTGGGGGATTTCTGACCTGAGTGATGGAAAATCACTCAAAACTAGGAAATAGTGGGTCCATGGGCTTACATGGTGCTCTTAGCTTGAAAATGAGCACCTACATGACTGAAACTGATTATTTGGCCCACTTTTATTACAAAATCAATTTTTCCAATTAAACTATTAAAAAATAGCCTAAGTTTTGGAAAAATTAAATTTTAATAAAAAACACTGAAAAAATCAAAAAAATAAAAAATTGAAAAAACCTAGGGGGACTTAGACATATTCATATGACTCGACTATGATGCCTAGCATGTTTATACATTGACACATAGACTCTAATAACCTCAATAGGCCTAAATGCCAAGCCGACCACCCCAACTTTGGAGGTATGGAGTGAAAAACTCAAAAATTATCAGTCGTTTATTCAACAACCAATAATAACCAAGGGAAAAAACACCCTGGGCTGATCGGATTGACAAATAAAATCTAAGAGACCGAGTCTTTTACAGACACTATCATGCTATAACATTTATTACAATTCCCCCATGGGGTATGAACATGAGATATAGTACAACAAAGCTTCCCAGAAGTAAGACTAAAGGTCTTCTGAAGTCCGAACAAGTTATCATTGTCTGGTTCACCAGGCTCACTTGATAAGAAACCACTAAGTACAACTTAGGTGGTAACAGGGAGCAGGAAGAGGACTTTGTTGATGAACCTAATCCTTCATGTTGTGCAATAAACATCTCTAAAACAAAAGAGCAACCATAGGTTAGAATCTATAAATGAAGACTGGATCCCCAACCTTCTTTCTTTGACAAACGAAAAGCAATTAATGAAGACAAAAGGGAAGAAGAAGATCTTGTCTTAGGAGATTTGAACTTGAACATTGACATAGAGAAAGAGCTAGGCAAGATAATGTGTAACATCCCTATCACTGAACTAATGAATGTGCCCTCTGTAAGAAGCCAAGTAGAGAAGTTCTTTGATGGCATTGGCCAAGACAAGACCCCTGAGATTGCCTTAGAATCCAGTCACATACAGAGCCCTAGTGGGATACAACTTAGCAAAGATGAAAAGGATCCACCTGTTAACATAGAATCTGCTATCTATGAGCAAAAGAACGGTGGTCACCCTCCCTTTTACCTAACCTTACACAATTGGAATATGCTCCTGCATAATTGCATGTTGGATTCTGGAGCAGCTCTGAACGTAATGCCTTTGCATGTCATGAAGGAAATGGGATTGGAAGTGACACGGCCTTATGGAAATGTTTGTGGCATAAACTCGATGCGAGTGCCCTCCTATGGCTTGATCAAAAACCTTAAAGCTGATCTATTTGCATGCTCAAACATCTCCACTATGATGGATGTAGTTGTTATTGACTTGCCCCCAGCATATGGAATGCTTTTATCTAGAAAGTGGGCAGCTGGTTTAAGTGGATACCTCATGATGGATTTATCATACCTTTGTGTCCCAAACTCTGACAGTGCTCTAATTAGGATCAATAGGGAACCCTGCTATGAGAAACACTTGGAGACTTTTGAAGAAGGGATTAAAAACACATATGGGGAAGAATTATTGAATAATGCTAAGGCTAATATTGTAATATCCCAAATACCGATATTTTCTAATTCTATGGAAATACGCTGATACAACCGGGCATGCAAACTGCCATGCAAAAATCCCTATTTTATAGCAAAAATTAGGGTTAGGGTTTGTGGGATAGAATGAACACTTACCACTGATAAGCTGGCTGGACTGCTCCTGAGAGAGTATGCATGCATCAAGAGATGAATCGGAGATGAACTGATATCTTTTGCTTCCGGTGAAACCCCAGCAGCACGGACCCCAGATCAGCTAAGGGTGACGTTTTCAGTGAAGGAGGTGTCCGATGAAGCTGCTGATTTGCAGGACTGATAGCCTTCCCATGCCAGAGAGAATGCCTGGCACATGCAGAAGTTCTGAGATCTCTAGGCAGGCTAGCGAATTGTTCTAGAGGTGCAGCTGCTCACACCCCCCTGATCCCGAAATGGCTGATAACTACTCAGGATGAACACGATCGGATCTGATAATCACCAGGTACTGGAGTAAGATGCCGATGATGAGAATGGTGCCTGGGTTGCGAAGTAAAACTGAGACCTGAAGACCCAGCGAACGATTAGGGCTTTCTGGCTTAAAACCCCTTACGACTGCACACGTGTCCCTGCAACAATCTCTGCAGTATACTGGATAACTATGAATGAATGGAAGAGCAAATGGTGAAACTGTATGGCTTCCCTGAATGAGACTAGGGCAGATATCTCACTACCGAAACCCCACTAGCTAAAGACGCCGTCTCCAACCCCAACTGCTATGCTACACGCTGTGCTGCTATTCAAGAACTCCAAAATAATAATCATCAAAAGTAAGTCTCCTTTCACTTTATCTTCCTTTTATAACTTTCAACTGCGAAAACCCTAATCTTTGACCTAATTAGGTCACTTTATTTTCTAATTTGTAGTTGACTTGCATGCATGGGCATGGAGACTTAGATGAGTGCATGCATCATTAAATAATGCTTGGATGGCATGCATGATGGTGGCCTTTGGCCCCGATGGCCCTTCTTGACCTAATGGTGATAACATGATGATGCCCTAGATTTTCTATAGATGGCATCAGTCTTTAGATGATTCCCTAACTGTCAGTAACTGCTCGAACCCACAGGAATCACATAGGTTAGCGGTTTTGGTCCTCAATGCCTAATCAGATAAGGACATTACAAATATTCTGGAAGATGAGAATGAAGTATGGGAATATAGGCATCCTAAAAACATGTTTATGGCAATAGAAGACTCTGACTCATCTTTTGAAGAAAATCCAACAGCTGAAATTGCCAAGATGGTTAACTTGAAAATGCTCAGAAGAGTTAGAAGAATTGAGCAGAAGTGAACATCAACCTCAAAGTCAGGATCAAAATCCTACAACTGGAGATGATGAAACTGATAATGCCAGGCATAGGGGAAGAATCCCTCAAAGAGTAAATGAATGGTTTTCTTTGATTGACCACAACAAAGAAAGGGAAAGCCAAGGGCTTGAACCGATTTACCCGTGGGCAAATCATCCTGAGCTAGCTAGTGTAGTAGATATTGATGATGAAGTCGGTAGCTCCCGTGTTCCTGATATTGTTGGGTCATTTTCTCATTTATCTTTGGAAGATGGTAACCTAATTCAAGTCCATGATAACTCTCTGAGTTGGCAAGAGGATGCCTTCATAAATGATGCACCTGAAGGAGGTTTTAATCTTAACAATCTCGCTATCTTTCAGACTCCTTCAGCCACACCAAATAATGCCTTATCTGCCTATCCTCTCATCCCTAATTTTCTCCTTCCACCTGAGTCATCCAGTCTTCACAGTGATGATCTATCTCACATTCCTAGTTCTTCTGCATCACAGCCTAGAGTAGAACCAACCAAGCTAGAGGGTATGCATATTCATGTTCCTACAGGGGAAGGCTCTAGCCACAATACTGATGTATCCCATATGCCTCATCCTTTGGAAGAAGATAGAGACTTCTCGACTATGGGTAAAACTGTCAAACATGTAATATCTCCTCATGATGATAAGCCTAGTACAAGTACCCAGGAGATAAGGAGAGAGATTAGAGAAATCCTAGTTGGCAGCATAGCTAATCCCATTGACGGTAGTCCACCTAGATTTGATGCAGTTCCTTCTCGGAGGAGCTCAAGGATTGTCACCCCGCAACCACGAAACCTCGTTGATATCCACCCCATGCCTATACGGAACATTGATGTGGTCCACGAATCAGTATATAGGAATAGATTTCCCACTGGAAGTCATGTCCTTACCCAGAACCACTTATTGCATTTCCGATCAGGGCAAGCTAATGACCTTTAGGTTGGACCCTTTTCCGTTGAGCATTGCGTTGGTGACATATGCTTTCTTTTTACTAGTACTGGGCGACAGATTTTGCTTCCTGTTAACCAGAGGGATTTGAGGGGATACATTCCCGACCTCACTTAGCCTTCAATCCTTTCTTGCTTGGTTAGAATAAAGTAGATAGGACCTGAATAAGCTTTTCCCAGCAGTAGTGTAGAACCTTGCACCTTTGTTTGAAGCTCACCTTTCAAGCTCTTAATGTAGTTTTGATTTCTGCAAAATAAAAATCAACTTTTTATTGAAAGTTATGGTTATAGATTAGATTTAGTTTCTGCTTTTCATGCATCTTTATTTTCAGTATTTTATATATTATCCACATATCGTTCTGACGACCGGTCTGTGAGTTTGGTATAGCTCTGGACATGCTGCAGATAGTCAGTGACATGTTGGTAGCGGTTGCAGAGCTGGATGGATTGATCGAGAATGCGAGAAGCAGATTACAATGACCAGAGATTCTGAGGTTCTCAAGCGCTCTTTTCAGCAGAGCACACCCTAGATGGATTTGGACTCTTTGAGTCTAATGAGATAGTTTGTTTTCTGTTCCAAGCACTTGCAGAGATGGTCAGGCTCATTTTACTCTTTGGATGCAGTTTTGCTTCATAGGATGATGTGTCTAAGCAGGGAGATGTTTTTATTGGAACTCCTAGGGTGTTGTATGGAGCATAGGAGGTGCAGCCACTTGATTGTACCATAGTACCCCCATCCCAGAGAGCCTGGGGGCTCAGTTTGACAATGTAGGTACCGTAGGAGGCTGTTTTGGCAGGTTCACGTTTCCCGAGGCAGATTAAATGGCTATTGAAGAAATCAATTTGGGCTACTAAGGAAAGGAAATGACATGGGATGAGTCATGATAATGAAATTGATGTCCTCCACACCTTCTCCAGCAGTTGCAGCACCTGATTGGGCCCACACCTATTTTTTGGGCATTTTTATATTATTTGTTAGAGCTTTTGGGAGGCTCACGATTTCCTCAAGGAGGCACAAAGTCAAAAAACTAAAATATTATATTATTTTATTATTCCATGGGGCACCTAGAGGGAGTTAGTTAACACTCCATGGACCCACCATGTGCTTCATTTATTTCTTGTTGAGTGGGTACCCTCTTTATGGGTGATTTAGTCCACTTTGGTACTTTATGGGCACCCAGAGGGAGTTAGTTAACACTCCATGGACCCACCATGTGCTTCATTTATTTTTTGTTGAGTGGGGTACCCTCTTTGTGGGTGATTTAGTCCACTTTGGTACTTTATGGTTATATTGATCCATGTATTGTATGTTGAGCTCATCTCAACCATTGATTATAAAATTTTCTCTTCTAATATTAGCCACTCATTTTGAAAGCGATTAGTATTTTGGTTCTCTCGTTCTTATTTAAAGGAGAGAGCTTCTCATTTGTAAGGGGTCTTTGGCTCTTGGATCTAATTAATAGAAAGATTTTTTTGTAGATATTTTCTGGAATTGCTTTGCATCTGATGTTCTTCGATGGTGATTGGAAAATCTTTTGCTTCCTAGCATTGAGAATAGTTTGTGAGATCTATACCTTTTTCGGGATCTTTGTCTTGTCTACGGGAGAGCCTTTTCAGCTGGAGCGTTTTGGCAGGGGGACCTCAACTCGCTTGAATTTTTTTTGTCTTCTATCAGGGGATTTTCATTAGTTTCATTGTGATCTATGATTACATCTTGCTACTTTTCTGTAGATCTAGCATTTCTTTCATGGTATAGCAAATCTGATATTGTTGAAGTTTGCTTGTGCAGGATAGGGGTGCGCATTGGTCACTTGGAGCACAACGTTGGTCCTATAACTCAAACATATCTTCCGGAATTGATCGGGATGGCAAGGATCATCATCATCAAGGCATATACAATCATTTCCAGGTAAGATCTAACAAGTAAGTCTCTTCTCTTTCAGATCTCAATCCATTGTACCTACTTTTTTTCAAATTTTCTGAAAAACTCCTAAATAATAAAAATCCAAAAAATATTTAATCGAGGAACCACTTGATCTTTGAACAAACCATTTCTGGGTTTTGTAGATCGGGCATCCCTCTCACAGAATCATCCTCAATGCTGTCCAAATTGTGACTGGTTTGCCCTAGATCTGAATTTCTGACTACTCAAACCCTAGCGCCCCCACTAAAATTTTGACTTTTTCCAGAGTCGACTTTTTTCCGAAAAATAATCACGTGGGTTTGTAGATCAGGTCTTCCTCATTCCAAAACACCCCCAACGCTGACCTCGTTCCTACCAGGTAGCCCTAGATCTGAAAAATTGATTTTCAGCCTCCTAGCATCCCTCATCAGATTATGACTTTTCCAGATCTGATTTTTCCTGAAATTTTCCGGCTTGGGTTTGTAAATCAGGCCATTCTGATTTCATCCTCTCTCCAACGCTGAGCTGATAGTCTCCTGGTTGTCCTAGATCTACAAATCTGCCTCTCCAAACCCTAGCACTAGCCCTCTTTCTGCTGGTTTCACTGTAACTTGAATCTTCCGGGCCAAACACTTTTCTGGGTCCATAGATCAGGGCATATCCCAGGTGGGTTCACTTAAACGTTGTACTGATATTGACTCCATTACCCAAGGCTGAACAGGCACTAATCTCCAAGCATAGCACTAGCCCTATTTTGACCTTTTTCTCTCGAAAGTTGACCACTCCTTGATAACTCAAGTAACCTGACTTTTTCATATCTCTCACTTAGTCTATCTCTTTGGTACTAGACAGTCCCAACTCTGTCCTTACTCACCATGTCTCAGTTACGTTTCCCAAGACAGCGGTTATCTTCATTAGTTGCTAGTACCTCAACCCTAGATCTAGTATTACCCCTATAGGTCACTTGTATTTCACTTTGGATCAACCCTCATAAGACTGAAACCCTCATCCAAAGCCCAAGTCCACTTAGAATTATCATCCATAGACCTAGGGTTTCCAATTACCTTACACCTTACATACCTCAAGCCATACTTGATCTGATCTGGTGTTTAGGTCTGGTCTCTCCTATCGGGAGTAGATCTGGGTCTCTCCCGTTGTTGTCTTGGACTTAGAATTCATAAAGCGAAGACTGCTTTGATTGGCGTGACAACCATCCATTTGGGAGTCTAGGTAGTCTTGGTTCCACCTCCTTAGTTGATTGCCCCTCTACCATCCATCCTGGATCCACCTCACACGGGAAACTACAAGGTTGGTGATAACAAGACCTAGATGATGAGGAAGCTCTCTTCATCAAGAAACTTGAGAGAGGCATTGGCAAGTACAAAAGGAAGCTACCCTTGAAATGTTTTAACTGTGGAAGGATTGGACATTTTGCCAAAAAATGTCCTTAACCAAAACAAGAAGATAGTGATGATGAAGAACCTTGCTGTCATAAGAAAGATAAAAAGAATAAGATCATATACAAGAAGAAGTTTCAAAAAAATAAGAAAAACCTCTACTCCAAAGAAGAGAGTGAAGATGATGAAATAAGTGAAGATGTTGAAGTCCTATTCATGGGTTTCGAAAGCGGAAACCCTGAAGAAAAAATAGAAGATGTGGTAGATCTTGAAGCGGAACTTATAAATGCTCATGAAAAATTAGAGAAGTATAAAAGGATGTACAAAAAATCAAAAACTCACATGATAGAATTTGAAGAGAAAAACAAAGATGCAGAAAAAATGATTGCTGACTTAAAAAATCAAGTTCGAGAAGTTGAAAGGGTTGAAAACAATCTAGAACAACAGCTCAAAAAGAGAATACAAGAATCTGAAAAGCTTGAACAAGACATTATGCATCTTAGAAAGAAACTAGATGAAGAATCTATCAAATTAAGGTTTGAAAACAGCTCAAGGACGTTAGATGAAATCCCAAGTGTCCAAAGACCATCAAGTGATAAATTTGGATTATGATTTGACAAAGAAAAAACAAGATATTCTTCTTGCACAAATCAAGATGGAAATAAATGAAGCTATGTTATTGTACTCATGAGCCAAATTAAAAGAGAAGAAAGTAAGAAATCTGCTTCTCCCTTACAAAGTACAGATATGATGCCTAAAAGACCAGTGACAAGTAAACATCAGGAACTCATTTTAGGAAATTGTTACACTTGTAACAATTTTGGACATATAGCTAGAAATCGTAAACTAAAGACTCCTGTGGAGAAAGGGATTACATCACATACTTCTGTCTATAAGAAAATTATTACCAAAAACAATCCAAAAGGAAGAAACTACAATTCTTTTGCTCCTCTACAGAGTTATAGTATAGAATGCTACAAATGTGGTAATCAAGGACACATTGCTAGAAAGTGTAAACTAGTAATTCCTATGGATGGCGCCTCAAAATATCAAGGCAAAGAAGAAGAGATAGCTTGAAAAAACAAGGATGACGTGGAATATTCATTAGCTCTATGTGCTACAAAAAAACAAAATCTATGGCATATGGATAGTGGATGCTCAAAACACATGACAGGTGGCCCAACCAAGTTCCTAAGCCCAAAAAGGAAGCAAAAAGGAAAAGTCAATTTTGGGGATAATCTATCCTCTAAAATAATCGGGAAGGGTATAGTGGTTATTAGAGACAAGATGAAAGCTAAAAATATTATGCTTGTAGAGAACTTAAAACCTAATCTTTTGAGTGAGCCAAACATATGATCAAGAACATGCCAATGAATTCTATAGATATTGTCATCGTTGTCACAAGTCTAGTCACAAGGCTGCTGATTGTGAAATCAAAGAAGAAGATCAAGGTCTGAAAATAAATAGAATACCAGTAAGCAGGGTACCCCAAGGAAAGATGTGGATAAGAAAGTCAGATTACAAAGACTCAAAAGAAACAAAACCTCCAAGCATCAATAAAGCTTCCAAAGATAATGTTGAGAATAATAGTGCTTTAAATATAAGTGGCATCCATAATGAGGGAAAGTAAGATGGAGATGTAAAAGAATACACTGATGAAGATGAAGATGAAGGTGATGAAGAAGGATATAGTGATGATTGTGGAATTCTTTTCTAATATCTTTCATGATCTAAAGAGAACCCTGAAAATAACATTAGGAGGGATCATATACTCGGGGGAGGGAATAAATTCAGAAAATTACAATTGGTATCTAATGTTGAAATATGATGAAAGCTATATTCTTCAAAGACAAGAGATGATAAAGGTTAAATGATAAGTCTGGTGCATGGTTGACACAGAGAAAAGTTGCATAGAATTAACTTGAAGTAAAATGAGAGAGACTCAATAATGGAGCAGAAGGAAGCACAGTGATAGGGGGAGTCTATGAATTTATTACTCAAGTTATTATTCAAAGACTTGCCGCAAGAAGGAAGATGAGGATGCTAACTAAGACTATCATTACTCAAGCAATGATTAGCACCAAATCTGGTTAACAAGGTGAAGAGAAGCAAAGAACTTAAAAGAAGAGATATGTCGGTAAGGGCAGTTGTCAGAAAGAAGAAAGACAAGAAATCCTATATCAAAATAGGAACAGCAATGGCATAACAGGTTATCCTTTGTCATTGTTGTCAAAGGGGGAGAATGTTTAGAAGTTGCCATCAATGCCAAAGGGGGAGATTGTTGAGAATATAGTTGTCATTGATGTCGAAGGAGTTCATGAATGACAAAGGATTAACCAATAGACATGGTAGCAGAATGAACTCAGTAAAAGACAAAGGATCCATTACGTGGATTGTCAATTGATGTCAAAGATGTTCAACAATGACAAAAGAATAATTAGTAAAACATGATGACAGGGCAAACTTAGTGTAAGACAAAGGAATTTCAAAGTCGGATGGTAGTTCGATGAGTAGCAGTTGATCGATGCAAGAGGCAGAGGAGATGAGGATCTACAGTAGATGGTAGTTCTATGAATAGCGATTGATCGATGCAAGAGGCAGAGGAGATGAGAATCTGCAACAGAATTCATTACGAAGACTCAACAACCGACCGATCAGGTGATCAACAGTATGTTACCAAAATTTTTGTACCATAGTTGGGTTACCTGAAGAGCCACTGGTTGACAGACTTGTTCAAAGTCTGATTCCAGTGTATCAGTTGATCCGTCTTCATGTTTAGCCAATATTGGCTAGCCAGTTTTTTATTTGAATAATTTTGACCATGGCCCTGCGGGGTTTGTAATAAAATGTGCTAGTAGGGTATTTTTGAGTGGTTCGGTCTCCTAAGACGTAGAATCTCAAATAAGGTATTCCAAGGAGTTTTTTGCCACTGACAATTATGCTTTGCCTTCAGCCGAGTATAATTGACGAGGTTTTCTCCCGCTTCCTCCAAAGCTGGAATGCCTGATGTTGAATTCTGGGCCTTGGGGGGTTATTAGAGCCCAACTGAGTGCTATAAACCTACTAGGCATTATTTAGGTAAATCATGGTCATGTTCTAAGTCATCTAGACATATAAAAAAATTTCGAAAAAATCTTTTTCGAACAGAGAAAAAATTATTTTTTAAATTTTCTATTTTTTAATTACTTTTCCTAAGTTTTTTGGATTAATTTTTTCATAAATTAAATGGAAAAAAACCGTTTGTAATAAATCGGTCATCCGAACTCTGAATTCAGTGATTGAAGGCTCAAGCCAAAAATCATTCTTGATCGGCCAGCCAGTCAGAACCAACTTTCGGATCATCGATCGGACACATAATGCATTTTTTCTCAAAAAAGTCAGTTTTGAGGGAAAAAATAAATTTTTATTAAAAAAGATTATTTTGGAGAAAATTAAAACTCTCCAAATTAATCC
Source organism: Pseudotsuga menziesii (assembly GCA_001517045.1). Lineage (NCBI taxonomy): Eukaryota > Viridiplantae > Streptophyta > Pinopsida > Pinales > Pinaceae > Pseudotsuga > Pseudotsuga menziesii. Next base: position 123,240 of record LPNX010601432.1, on the reverse strand, counting down.
AAATTCGGCGAAATAAAAGGCTAAATGACATCTCATTGAGCATTTATGATGTTTGGAGTTGTCATAACTCAGCTTCAGTCATCATTAAGTAAGCAATTAATTTATTATCAGTTAGCCGCTTTGTCATCTCCAACTAAAGAATGAGATGAAGAGCACTCATTGATCCGATGATTTGATTGAGGTAAAGACTGAAGCTTGCACCATCAGTGGGCTTCCCAAACCTAGCGCAGGCTCCAACCAGACCTAAATGATGGGCTTACCTACATCCAGACACCTCCTTTACCTATTCACGCCCCTCTCTCCTTATGAGGGCGTCATCACACGTGTGGGCTCAGGCTAGGCTTGGTTTCATTGCTCAGGGTTGGAGTGGGGGCGCCTTGCCTGGGTGGAGGCCTTCCCTCACTCCCAGCTCTCCGATTTAGGTCTGGGTTCTCTATTAGGTGGCCAAGCCGGTTAGGTCTGGATTTTTAGTTTTAGGGTTTTAGCACTCTCTCATTGTATAAATAGAGGCTCCTTTAGCTCTATTCGGGTGGATGATTGATGCAAAGAACCTCTGGTGAATTATTGTAACACTTGTTGCTCTTATGCAACCATTTTGAATAAAGAAAGGCTTTGGAGGCTCATGTGGTGTGGATTCCGGATTCATATGCTTTGATTAATGAGGTGATACAATTTCAATCTTGCTTTTGTTTGCTAATCTGTGGGTAATTATAAATGCTTTAGAGGGCTTATATAAGCACATAAGAGTAGATATTTGTAGTTTCAAGTTATCTATTTAGTTATTACTTTCCGAAATCTATAAGAGCATTGTCTTATTCAGTTATATCTCATGTTTTTCTTGATTCAGAGTAGTAAATAATACATGTTCTAATCCCCTTTTTTGGCAAGCATACAAGTCTTTTGATTGCAGATCACTCCATTGCACCGAGTAAAAGGTTGAGTTAAGTTGCATCTCCTTTTCTTGGAGTCAAGCACAGGTTTATGGCAGCTGCATACTGATTGAGATCCAGGGTGGTTTCATAGATTCGAAGATCCAAGTGGTTCCATCTCTTATATTCACCCCTAAAAAACAAAATTCTACTTTCCGGTTACTTTGATTCTCTGTTTTATAACAAGTAGATCTAAGCATTAATTCTCATCTTTATATCTCTTGTTGTGTAGATCTAAGAATTTCCTTTGTTAAAAGCTTATCTCACGAAGGTTTAGATCTAGTTTTGTTTAGTACTTAAAGTAGCATCAAATTCTCATCTTTTGCACAAGTATTAAATTGTAATTTCTTAGTGTATGGTATTGTCTAATCCATCATTTTGCAGGAAAGAAGCTTGCTGGTTTCTCACTTTTCATGACAAGTTAAGCGGGAAAGTTGGTAAAAATTTAAAGAATTAAGCTGCAAAAAACCTTCTTTTGTTCCTCTCCTTAAACCCCTTTCTACAAGTTACTTTTCGTTGCCATTTTTACCTCTTCTTCATCACTGCCCTGTTATTACTCTCTTTTACCTTCCCTTTTCTTCTTTTTGGACAGCCCTAGTATGCCCTAGTCTTCCTTCTTTTTTTGCTTCTTTTTGCCCTAGTTTTTGGGCCTTCTTCAACCTTGTTATTGGCCTTTTTGGCCACTTTTTGTTCGCTTTCCTGTTTTGTATTTTTTATAACAGCTATTTGTTTTCTTTTTCGCTGCCCCGTTTTCTTCGATTTTTACCATCCTTTAGCTTCTTAGTTGGCTGCCCTATTCTTCCATTTCTTTGGTTTTGACCTTCTCTTGGTTTTCTTGCCTTCTCTCCCTCATCTTCTTTTGTTTCAGCCCACTTTTCCTTTGTTCTTTTGGCTCTCTTTCAAACTTCTTGTCTCTTCGCTTTTCACAGGTTTCAGAAAGATCTTCAAGCAAAAGTCAAAAGCACTCTCCTTTGTTACAAGTTATAATATTCATAGAGTTGTTTTGCTTTCATCTGAAAAGTCCTTTCAAGGATTAAAATCCTTAAGGCACATTGTATAAATTTTAATAAAGATCTTTTGTTTGAGTGGGGTTTTTAAGTCCCCACTCTCATCCTCCCCCATTTGGGGAGGATTGTGTTGTGTCCATTTTTTACATTCTTAGGTTAGATGTTTTTTGTCTCATTATAATTACATCTTTTTCTTAGAATTTTAATTGATAATCTATCACACGTAATGCATTGAATGAGTTGATTACTTCAAGTTCCAATTGTTTATCTTTCTAAGTGAATCAATTGTTTAAATCTCTTGAATCTCACCATAAGGTGGATCAAGAGTGCTCTCTATCGAAGAGTTTAATCAACCAATTTCATCTTGTGCTTGTTTAATCAATTAATTCCTAAGTAAGACTCTTGAACTTGCAAAAACACAAGTCAAGAGCACTATCGAAGAGCATCTCTAGCATTGCATCATCCTTGCATTAGTCTCATATAGATTAGATAAGACTCTTGAACCTTCGTCATAAGACAAGGTCAAGAGCGCTGTCGGAGAGTCTAATTAATTAACCTAATAAAACCTTCAACACACACACTCCTTTAATTAATTAACTCATTCCCCTCCTTGCCGGAGTATGCTCTAGCCGATCCCAGATCGGAATACCCAGAAACGGCACTGGATCTTTAAACCCTACAAGAGTAACTTAATTAAAACTTTTTTCCCATAACCAAGCACCGGCGTTGTTTCGTTTAAATACCGAGGCATGTGGGCAAATTCCAAGTGTGGGCGCCGGGCTACCCAATCTGGGCACAGGTAGTTAAGTTATTGAACACTTACCTGTGATCCCAGACAGGTCCGTCATGTCTTCGAACGGAGCCACTGAAGGTATTTCCGGTTAGGACATCCAGCTACCGTTGTTAACACTCAGAATGTACCTAGGTTGCAAAGGTAAATCCCAAAGGTAACAGCAAAAACCACTTCAGAAAGAAACTGGCTCCTTTCCAGAGAGGGATCTCTCAAATATAAATTTAACAAGGCCAGATATAAAATCAACACTCGAAAATCATATAGACAGTTGAAACGATACACATAATCATTAGGCAATGGAGTCACATATACATAAAGGTATCACAAAATCGCATGCATGAGATTTTATCAAAAGCGAGGTAACCATTTAATTACAATCATTCATTTAGTTCAGGTGGAAAGGAAGAAATAATGAACAGTCCATCAATACAGAGCATCAGAAGATGAGTTCCATATTAACTTTAGCAGAAACATTTATAAAATATCTGAAACAATAGTCAGAGCATAACAAGTATGAATTCCAACCATTCAATACTACGCTTCAGATACGAGGAAAACAAAATGGAATGTAACACTAGAAAAACGATCACAGAGGAAAGAAAATACAGACTGTAATGTAAATAGCACAAGAATCTCTGATAACCCACACGCATTCGACTTTGTTATTTCAAAAATTATATGTCTTCAAAAACATTCATCCACAAATGGGTTCCAACCCCCATTACATAAAGTAAATGCAAATATATACATAAATGATTTCTTCTCCCAAGAAGATTTAATAACTGAATAATCTGCTTAATCAAAGTCTTTGTAACTATATCCCTAATAACTAGGAATAAACTACTTACTTTGATCCTGACAGATCATTTAATTAAAATCAACTCAGTAACAACAAGGCCCGAACAAGCAGCTCCATAGCGCGCAACACCTGTTTTCACAGGTGAAGAATATATTTTGTTTTTCCAAATCTTTCCACGGCTCTCCATTGTTCCGTGCTTGGGATATCGTACTCAACCATTTCCCGGATAGATACTTCCAAATCCATATAGGCTTCATAAGACATAGTAGGCAACCCTCCTTTGACGATTAGAAATTTCTGCAATATCTCAAAGACTTCTGTTAACTTATCCATGATGACCTTTCCCGTCGGTCCCTTTACCAAAATATCAAATTTAGAGTGATCCATACGGCTTTGCACTAGCAGGCTGTGATAATGTTCTTGAGAAAAAAGTCGCCCTTCTTCGTCGCAGAAAGAAGGAAGGCCATCTTCAAACAATTCTTTAAAAGCATGCCTGAAATCATTAATACGTGAGGTCATCTCATCAGCCTTATCTTGTACTATCTTCATAAGATGATGTTTATGAATAAACCTTTTTGACCACAGTACCATTGCCACTCTGTCTTTGATTCCTATATCTTGTAATTTTTTATAGGTTAATGAATTTAAGAAATTCAATACATTCTGAGCTGTGCTTAGAGGCTTTCTCTCCATGGTCTCATTTACTAGTTTCAATCTTTGATTGGCTAGATTAACCAATGTACTTTGATCATCAATGAAATTCAAATAATGTCTGAACTTAGTAATTTCCACAGACAATGTATCCCAGATTATGTGTTTAGCTCCCTGGAGAGGACCCTTTCCTGTATTTCTTTCTTTTAATTCTTTAAGTTTCTTTTGTAATTGACCTTTATCCTGTAATATTTTATACTTGTTTTCAGCCAATTTGGTCAGCTCAGATTTGATTTTCTCATTTTCTTCTTTTAATTCCCTTATCTCTAGTATCTACATCCTTCAAACTGACCTGGGGCATGGGCACTAGTAAATCATCAGCAGAAAAATCATTTAAAGGCTTTTCAATATTTACAATAGTCAAATCTTCACCAGTAGGAGTCTGGCTCATCAGTTCTTCCACAATCTCTTTTTCATCATTTTGGTCTTTCTTCAACCGTGAAATTTGTGCTATTAACTCATTTCGCTCCGTTTCTCATTTGTTCTTTTCTTCTTGCACTTTCACAGTCTTTCCTTTGTACTCCATCATCTCCTAATGAATCTTATCCTTCTCCTCTTGCAATGCTAACAGTTCTGATGACTGAACATGTTCTGAACTCGGGATTTTCAACCTCTTCTTTAGTACCTGGAGGGCATTATCTTTTTCTTCTAAAAGTCTTCTGATGGCCTGAGTGTTCCTTGTCTCATCCCCTGAGCTTACGATATATGCTTGCAATTTCTTTATTTGAATAGAATTAGCCTTGTTTTCAACCTTCTCATGTTTTAATTGGACCTCTAATTTGTCAACCAAAACTTGCAACTTATTAATTTTTACCATAGCATGCAATAAATCTGAATAAATAATATCTCCCGTTTGTTTATGCAACTGTATTTTATCGGGTACACTGATTTTGTCTAATCTCACTTCCATTTCGGCCACTTTCTTATCACTTACCATAGCTAGTTTTAAAGTATTTCTTTCTACGTCCCGAGTAGAAATCAGGGAAGTCTTTGGATTATTCATATTTCTCACTCGTGGGAGTAGATTTTTGGTTTCTTCTACGGACTGTCTTTGCTTTTCTACATAGCTAATTTTTCTTTAGATTTAAAAACTGGACCTGATTCTGCATTATCTACACTTTCAAAAGAAAATTGATTCATCTGTACAGATTTCTTAGGAATCAAAGCAACTCTTTTCAATTCATCTGAAACTACTTCACTTGAAATTTTATCATCTTGAGATATTTTGGTCTTCTTATGTGAACTGTCTTCATCTATTTCCATACTTTCAATCTCAGAAAAACTTCTTTTAATCAAAATATTAGAACTATCTGACATTTGAGACACTGCAACTGATCCACTACTTGTATTCTCATCGGATCCTGGAATTTCCACAAAGTAAAACAAATTGGCTACTTCTTTCAAACCCTCAACAACTTGGTGGTCAAATGGTTTATTTTTATTTGCTTGTTTTCTTAGAGAAATTATATGATAAGGATCATAATTGACCCTTTGTTCCCTTTGAAAATCCATGCTTTCCAATAATTTCTCTACAAACACCAGGGCACCCTTGTTTTTAAAAATAAAGGAACCAACTTTAAGAGGGAACTTGATATTGGAAGATTTTTTGAAAGCCCCAAAATGTTCCTCTTCTGCATGTAATCTCTGTCTCATGTATTCCAATGCAAAGATCCTAGGGTAAAGGAAAGCAGGCAGCCTATAAGGCTCTTCAGTGAAACCATATACTCTCAAAACTGTAAAGTCTTTATACAAGAACCAATCTCCAATCCTATCCTCAGGTGAAGATTGCATCATACTCTTCATTTCTTCCAACACTCTGGGTAATACTTCATCAAACAGCAGCTTATATATTTCTGACATAATGGAATTTACAAATTCGAACATATTGATTTGCTTCGGCATATCTGAAGAGAATATAGTACTCAAGAATTGCAATTCAGTTACATTTGAACATAATAACATGTTCAGCAAATATGATTGATACTTAAAGAATCTAACTTTTGAGAACTCGACCAATTGGATATGGATAGCCTCAGCTAGATATTCATCCAAACTGAAAACATGGACCGGCTGGGACTCAGACCCAAGACTAATTGAACTCATTTTTAATAAGAAACCCAAGACAACTTCACTAACATGACAGTCATCATCTAGACCTAAAACCTGACAGACCAAAGACATAACTAATTGAACCTCCTCCTTGAAGATGTGAATACGATATGGCAAAAAGAGACCTTCCAGTGACTGACCTTCATTAAGAATGTTAGACAAGAATTTACATCGAACTTCAGTTTTACAACTTTTGTACACTTCAGCCAAAACAGACTCATTTACAAACTCACGACTATCAGGGTAATTATCGGGCAAATTCAGGATTTCACGGATAGCTTTTGCATCAATTCTACACAATATCCTGGACGTGGAACGGCTTACAATAACTCTCTCAGAAGACGAATAATTACTTGCACACCACTCTACGAATTCAGAAAAGTGCAGGGTCTGCTCAATGGCAAAATAATACAGAAACGATGTACAGGCATTTAAAATGTCGTTTCCCTACGAATTATATCGCCACAATCTTTCTTTAATAACCGATACATTTCCCACAGACAGGAATGGGTCATATACGCCTCTATCTCTATCAACCAGGAATTCTTCTCTTTCATCCAGAATTCGGTTAAACCTTTCTAACCCTTTCTCTTTATCCATAATATAAAAATGACGGCAATTCTATGAATAAAGCTCAAGTATTTGAGACTTACCTGTGACTGTAATTGCATATACCCGAAGTTGATTGTGAAAGGGTGGTAAGCGGTCCTTTTCATTCGTCTCGGCATGTACAATAAAAAATAATTCTTCAAATAAGCCAACTTCACTTTATATAGAAGTCCATTCCGGGGACTCCCTTTAGTGGTTTTGCTCAAACCACTTTTCTCCGCAGAATGTACCACAAGCTGCCACGTGCACCACGGTTTCAATTCCGCTATCGCTTTTCTACTCCAACCGTCGAGCAACTCTATCCTCCGGATCTGATGATGACCGTTGATGAATTTTCACTTTATTTTCAAGCCGTCGGATTAACTTACACGTACACATTCTGCTGGGCCTCTTTGTTTTTAACAACACGCAGCTTTATGGAGCAGACTTCTTACCGACCGTAGATTTTGCTGACCCGGTTTCATGACCGTCAATCTTCGCATCCTGTTAACTATCTCCGTATGCCCTTATCTTCCGTGCATCTTCACAAAGCAGATCTATTATAATCCATCGATCTTCACCTCTTCGTTCTATACCATTGGATCATGCGATGATTTCATTGTTTATGCGCCCTTTTATCATACATTCACATTATTATATTTAACCAAAGTTCAAGCAACCATCATTTCTCTTTACCATGCTTCCTTCGACACTCTGCTAGTTAGAGGTTGTTAACAACCGTAAGCAAAGATCACCAATGAAAAACTTTTAAACCTACCAAGAGCACTTGCAAAACCTAACATTCACTGGCATCATTTTTGGATTCACATCATATTTACACTCTAAGCATCTCTGATAAGTTGACTCCATAGGCACTGGTTCTATCTTTTACGCACTATTGATAATCTGGGCCATTTGTCCATTGGATGTTTTGATTATAAGTTATATCTGCGAATGCTTTATCATTTCGTGAGTTCTCAAATTATTGTCTATCTTTTAATTCTTGTGATAGCAACGTGGATTGCTTTGTCTTGTGTTTAGAATTCATAATAAACAAACATATTTCATCATAACAACTCCTAAACAACACCCATCCACATCCAAAACATCTAAAACTTAACTTAAACATTGAGCCATAGAAAACTCTTTGTTAGGGACTACCCCCCTTGGCTTCGTTAGGAGTTAGCCTAAACGGAGGAGCTAGGAGTAGGTGATAGTACCTAGCTCTGTGCTTGCCCTCAAGGTCACACCTCTCCCACTTTCTCAAGTGAGGAGACAGCTTTCAATTGATTTCTACTGCTGGTGTGCAATCGGCGGACAACACAGTACAGATTGATTCGACGATTAAGATTTATCCCACATTGGCAGCGTGTTTGAGTTTGTATGTGTTTATATGCGCTGGCCTCACTATGGTTATTCGACACGTAGAGCAAAGGTATTGTGGGGGCTCTAGGTGCTTGGACTCCACAAGAAGTCACCAGCCTAGAGCCTGGGACGACCTGTCAGGTCCCCTACCTTTTGGAAGAGGCAACAATGACCATCGATTAACAAATTAGAAGATCTCGCCCGTTGATAAACAGATCAGACGGTTAGAAGAAAGTCCGCATAAGATCTACGGTTGCAGAGCGATCCACAACGTTATAGCACAATCCGCATTTGATCGTACGTAGATCAACGGTTAGGATTGAATCCACAAATAAATCAACAACCCAGAAAAGTTGTGGAAATAGATTTGCAGGAGGATATTGCGTTAAGATCATTTCGAAAAAAAGCTGATCCGCAATCCACATTTGATTGTAGATCAACGGTCAAGAGTGAACTCGCAAGAAAATCGACGGTTCAAAAGTAATGCGGAAACAAAGTTGCGGAAGAAAATTGCGGAGGTCCAAAATATGAAAGTGTGATTCCGCATTCCGCAATCCGCAATCCGAAGATCGACGGTCAAGAAAGCATTCGCAAGAGATTGACGATGCGAAAGAAAAATTGCGGAAAGGGAATTGCGGAAGTAACGTTTGAGATTTTATGAACCCGCAATCCGCAAGATCGAAGGTCAGGAAAGACTTCGCAAGAGATCAACGGTGCAGAAGAAAGATTGCGGAAAGCAAATTGCAGAAGCACTTTTAAGGAATTTGGAAAACCCGCAATCCACGTCTGATCTAAGATCAATAATCAGGAGAGAGTCCGCATGAGATCGACGGAGCGAAAGAAAACTTGTGGAAGCATTTTCAATAAATTTGGAAAACCTGCAATCCACATCTGATCTAAAGATCAACGACCAAGGAAGAGTCCGCAAAAAATCAACGGTACGGAAAGTATCTTGCGGAAAGGTAGTTGCAAAAAGGAAATTGTGGCAGGAACTTTTGAGAAAAAATCAAAACGCGCGTTCGCAATCTGCAATCCGCATCAGATCTCAGATCAACGGCCAGGGAAGAGTCCGCGAGAAATCAATAGTGCGGAAAGTACATTGTGGAAGAATTTTTGTTGCAGAAATATCATTGCGTAAAAAGAAAATTTCGGAAAAAATTCTGGTGCAGAATTATCATTGAGGAGAGGCAATTTTGGAAAGATTTTTTGCAGGTCATGACTGATAAACCTAAATAGAATTAAAAACTATTAAAATGAAGAATTGTGTTTTCATGAAGAGGCACGATCTAAGATTGAAAAGATGCAACTGTAAGGAGATGCATTCATAGAAAACGTGTTAGAAGGTATTTAAAGACAGAGTGCAGATTCAAAGAAATTGTCTCTGTACATTCAATTGAGAGATCGATTGATGAACAGTGAGAGACCAAATTATCATATGAGGGAGGTTGGGAGGTGCTAGGGTAAGTAACAGGCTTTCTAGGGGGTCGTAGCCTCCTTCCAATGGTTAGTTGGTAAATAAGGTGTCGTAGTATCCTTTCAGTAGCAGCTAATAAACCAGGGGTCATAGCCTCCTTCCAGTGGTTGCTGGTAAATAGGGTGTAGTACCATCCTTGTCTGTAGTAGCAAGCAAAAACTAATTGTAAAATGTAATTGTGCAGTAATAGGAAGTATTGGTGGTTTACCCAATCGGGCTTCCACAATAAATTTGTGTTCTATGTGATTTTGTTGATCATGTGTGTTTATAAATAAATTTAAAGTGATTTAAATTGTAAAAGGTTATCAATACTAATTCACCCCCCCCTCTCAGTATTGTCCAATATTCCAACAGTAAATGAATCCGGAAGAAGATACTTTTGTAACCTATAGAAGGAGAAAGAGAAGATACATTGAGGAGTAGGAATTTGAAGATATTCAGTTAGAGGACACCAATTCAAACATGGACCCAACAAGTATACACTCTAACAAAGGAAAGGGAACGGTGTTGAAAAGTTACCTAGGAAATGTTTGTCCACCTACCCTTGCCTTGGGGTGGACAAGGACACTTAAATGTTGTGACTCCTAATCTTGTGCATTTAATAAAGTGAGAAGCACTTTATAATTTTAAAGTGACTTTATTAAAAAGGCTAAGTAATGATATTTTCCTAAGTGCACATTAAAATAAATTTAAGTAAGTGATTAAATAGAATGGGGTTGCTCAACTTTATTAAATGACATGAGGTGCACTAAATGTTATTTAATTATTATTTAATGGAGCATTTTATGTGAACCCTTCATCTAATCTAATCTTGACCGTTAGATTGACAGGGAAGTTACCATGAACAAAAAGGACTAGGGCAAGGAAAAAGTTCATTCATTGTGTCATTTTTCAGAAGAGATTTTTGAAGAGAGAGAGGAAAAAGACAAATGAGGGTTTGGAGAGATTTTGAACCAAGGACAGCAAAATTGCAGAGATTGTGAAAATATTTGCAGGGCACATTTTCCAAGGCCAAGGCACAAATTTCGAGAATATTTTTATGCACAGAAATCAAGGAAGGGTTTGCACAGATTTTGAGGACACAAAAATCGAGACAAACAACTGCACAAATTTCGAGATCCATACAGCAATATGGCAGCATGTTTTTCGAGATGTACAGATTTGTCAGAACCATACAGTACGGCCTGCAATTAATTATGTGCGTACAACAATTTTTGGGCACGTTTTTGGAGGTGAATGTGGCACAAAAATCAAGAAAAATCAGCAATAAAGGAGTTCGAAAATCGAGCCAAAATTCTGATAAATATTGTTGATTGTATTTCTGATTTTTACGTGAAGAAAAATAAAATCTCTCACTCAGAAAACAGGTTTTCCCTTGGGGGTTTTATCCTGGACCATTGGTCAAAAACAAGTGTGATAAATTTCATGTGTTTGACTGTCTGAAATTTTCCGAGTTTTAGTTTCCCAGTAGAAAAGAAAATTTCTGAATTGTTTGAAATTGAGAAAAAGAACCTCATGTGTTTCAGTCAGGTTAAATTTTGTTAAAATTTATGCATTGAAAGGGTTGGGCATTAAACCATGCAGAGAAGCCAAAAGGATTGAAACCAGGTTGAGGTTTCTTTCAAAAACTTTCATGGTATCAGAGCAACATTAAAGATTCCGAATTTTAAACATTCAGAAACTGGGGTTTGGAGAAAAGAAGTCTTGAACAGCTTGCTTGAAGTTACAGGTTGCAGTCATGGTTTTTTGGTCTTAGAGTGGAAGATAGATTGGAGGGGGCTGCAAATTTTAGCCCTTGGAAGGCCAAAATTAGTTTGATTCTTGAAGAGAATGAACTATGGGATATAGTTCATGGAACAACAACAAATCCTGTAGTAGTACCTGTTGATGCAACAGATAAGGCAGCTTTTATGAAGAGGGATGTGAGGGAAAGAAGGGTCATTCTTGATGCTGTGAAAGATCATGTGATCCCCCACATTTAAGCAAAAGATCATGCATTTCAGATGTGGACAACTTTGACAAATCGTTATCAGAGTTCCAATGAAAACAAGAAAATGGTATTAAGATAGAAGTTGAAGAGTGTGCGCATGGGTAAAGGGGAAGGCATGGCATCATATCTTACCAAGATCACACAGGTAAGAGATGAGCTTGCAGTTGTAGGAGAGGTGATAGGTAGTCTTGAGATGGTGCGTACAGCACTAAATGGAGGATCTCAGCAGTGGACCGTATTTGTTCAAACTATTATTGGTAGGGAGAACATACCCACATGGGATCGATTGTGGGATGATCTCACACAGGAGGAGATACGGAGAGGCTTCATACAGGGCAGCTCATCACATCACAGGGATGATGAGGAGAATGTTGCTTTAGCAGCGAACGGCAAGAAGAAGAAGAAGTTCAAGAAGGGTTCCAAGGATGGAGCCAAACAGCATGATGGGGAGAAAGACATGAGCATAGTGAAATGCTTTGCATGTCAGAAGATGGGACACTATGTTGGACAGTGTCCTAACAAGAAGAAGAAGAAGCAACAAACTGCAGCTACAGCGGAGATTGATGAGTTTGCAGCGAGATTTGAGAGAGACTTTTCTCTCTTTGCAGGTGTTAGTGTTGAGAGAGCATCTTCTATCACCAACAGGGACTTTGAGAACCACATGGAGCATTCCATGATTGTTGGGCGTTCGTTGAGTGCCGCCACTACTTCCTCCACTTGGTACATTGATAGTTGAGCTTCCAGTCATATGACAAGTGATCGGGATATGTTTTCAGATACGTCAGAGACATACTTGGAGATGGAGGTTGTATTGAGAGATGACACAGTGGTGAGTGCAGTTGGGCATGGGACTGTCCTCTTTGAGAGGGAGTCCATGCAGCCTATGTATCTGAGGGATGTGTTGTATGTCCCTGGGCTCAAGAAGAACGTTGTTTCAGTTTCCATGATTGAGGACATAGGTTTCGGTGTATATGTCCTTGATGGAAAAGTTCACATCTTTCCCAAGACAGCAGTTCCATCTGATTCACGGGTGATTGGAGTCAGATGCGGGAAACTGTACAAGCTTCTCTTCGAACCACATCACACACTATCACACACTCAGAGCAACAGTGAGTTGTGTGAGCTATGGCACAAGAGGATGGCTTATCTTCACCATCCAGCTTGGAGGATGCTAAGAGATATGACGACATGTATGCCATATTTTAGCACAGAGTCGAGTGGTGTATGTAGAGGGTGTGCTTTAGGAAAGTACACCAAGACTGCTTTTCCAAGCAGTGATTCCAGATCAGAGGGAGTTCTTCAATTGATTCATTCAGATTTGTGTGGTCCCATGTCATCTACCTCTTTGACAGGGTATGAGTATTATATCACTTTCATCGATGACTTTTCCAGGAAGACCTAGATCTATTTTCTTAGAAGCAAGAGATCAGAAGAAGTCTTGCTTTAGTTCCAAGAGTTCAAATCACTTATGGAGAACCAGATAGGAAAGAAGATCAAGGTACTTGGGTCAAAAAATGGAGGTGAGTATAATTCCCATGCTTTTGATGAGTATTGTCGGCAAGAGGGGATAAAGAGGCAGTTGGCAATTCCTTACACTCCACAGCAAAATGGAGTGGCTGAAACGAAGAACCATTCTATAGTGGGTGCAACTAGAGCCATGCTGCATGATCAGAGTCTTCCTTTCTTTCTATGGGCAGAGACCTGTAATACTGTTGTTTATGTTCTAAACAGAAGTCCGCACCGTGCATTGGGGAGCGAAACTCCCGAGGAGACATTCACAGGGAAAGTGCCTGAGATAGGTTACTTTCTGATTTTTGGTTGCCTTACATACTCTCATGTCCCTTCTAAGAAGAGGACAAAGTTGGAGGCTAGAGGTGAGCGTGGTATTTTTGTTGGTTATGATGAGACATCGAAGGCTTTTCGTATATACCTTCCTTCATAGAGGAAAGTTGTGGTGAGAAGGGAGGTGAAGTTTGAGGAGGAGAGCCTTCAGGAGGTCTCTAGATTCTGAGATGGAGGATCAGCAGCGTACTACACACGTGACAGCTCAAAGTTCAACGAGTCAGAGTTCAGGGTCACTGGTTTCAGGTGTGACTGGGCCACAGGTTATAGCTTCTTCAGTTATAGGGGCTCAGTCGACAGGTACTTCTGGTACAATGACAGGTTCACAGGTGACACCTTCAGGTGATTCGAGTTCTAGTGGTACAGGTGCAGGTTCACTTGGGACAAGTTCTCCAGTTGTTGGGACTTCTTCAGGGAGACAGGTGTTTGATGAGGAGGTTGAGGAGAGTCTGAGACAGGATGCTTCCTCCAAGAAGAGAGAGCCAAGTTAGCTTAAGGAGTTGATGAAGGAAGCAAAGGAGTCAGTTGGACCACCCATGAGGGAGGTCAGAGAGAGCAGGGCACCTGAGAGGTTTTCCAGGTATATGGCACAGGTGACTAGCTTACATGACACCTTTCCTGATACTTATGAGAAGGCTTCTGCACGCCCGGTTTGGAGAGATGCCATGATGGAGGAGTAAAACTCCATCATGAATAATGGGGTGTGCGAAGTGGTTCCAAGACCAAAGGGGAAGTTAGTTGTGACTTCCAAATGGATTTACAAGATAAAGCATGTTGTAGATGGCAGTATTGAGAAGTTCAAAGCTCGTTTTGTTGCACGTGGTTTCTCACAGGTCGAGGGAGTTGACTATTATGAGACATTTGCACCGATGGCCAGATTTTCTACGATCAGGGCAGTGATCTCCATCGTGGCAAAGATGGGTTGGAGATCCATCAGATGGATGTGAAAACCGCTTTTCTCAACGGTTTTCTACAGGAGCTGTATCTCGAGCAGCCACAGGGTTTTGAGGTGTGTGAGAGAGATTCTCATGTTTGCAGGGTGAAAAAGGCCTTGTATGGTCTGAAGCAAGCCCCTCGGGCTTGGTATTCCAGGATCGATACCTACTTGCTTTTGATTGGGTTTAAGAAGAGTGAAGCAGATCTCAACCTGTACTACATTGTGGTTGGTGGTGTTCCACTTATTCTTCTGTTGTATGTTGATGATTTGTTCATTACTGGGGGAGAGCACCTGATTGACGCATGCAAGAAAGATCTTGCTTCAGAGTTCGAGATGACAGACCTTGGACTGATGCATTATTATTTGGGGATGGAGGTTTGGCAAGAGAATGGACATGTTTTCCTGGGGCAAGGAAAATATTTTGCAGATGTTTTGAAGAGATTTCATATGACTGATTGCAGACCTATGTCGACACCCATGATCACCAACTAGGCGAAGCTTCATGCTTCAAAGGAAGAGTTGGTGCACCCTGTTACCTCCTAACTTGTAGGGGTAATTTCTGAACTTTGGCCAAAGCAGTGAGTTACTTTGAACAGTAAAACAACACGAAAAAATACAGAGAATAAAGATGCTCGCTCTCTGCCAAAGGAAGGATCATGATCAGGTATGTCAAGACTGTAGATGTCAGCCTTGTCAAATTGCTCCAAACCTATGGAGGAGCCGCAGCTTGTGAAACTATCCTAGTAAAGAGGGCAGAAAACGACAGTGTTACTCTGTATACAAGGCAGAGTCTGGGAGGGATTCTGCGAGATCAAAAATATATATTGAAAGCATCCACAAGCAAAAATAAACATCAGATTGAAAATAAAGACACGAGAAAGGGGAGATCACGATTTCTGTGTGGTCTGCCAGTTTCTTATATACTCATCCAGCAAGGAGCAGCGCTAGCAGTCGAGCTGAGGTGTTATGCACAGCCACATGGATTTTTTTTATGACCATCACGAGCAATCTTATTACTAGCTGGAGTAGCCAAGTATTGTCGTAATTGAGAAATTGTTGAACTTGTCTGACAGCCTGTATCTAGGAAATGTTTCATCGCTGATGAAGATGATTCAAGCAGCGTGGAAGGTATCTCCGCTTACGTGAAGACTGGGAACCCACACTTCCATTGCCGTTGGCAGCTAGTTAAGTGGAGAGCATCTTTATCATTTGGCAGTCTCGGGAGAGTCGTCCCTATGATCGACGTCTTTTAAATTTGGTACCAATGCTTGCAGTTCCACGGTTTTTTTTTTTTTTTTTTTTTACAACTGTCGGGAGTATCTCCACCATTACGGCTCGACTTGGCTCGAGTTTCCTTTGGCCACTAAAGTTTGGCGTTTGGACTAGGACCGTGTGGTGGTGACAACCAGTCACATGAACAAAGTTACCATATATTAAGACCATGGACTATTAGTTTCTGTTGGGGACCGCTACAACTTGCAAAATCATGGATTTATTCGTGGGGGCAGATAGTGTGGACATTTGTAATCTGCGCATAATCTGGCGGCCAAAATCGTGGAGTTTTTGGGGAGGCCATTGGAACCCATATCAATCATCTCCATCGGCAACCAGCTTTCTGTGTGACGGCCAAGTCATAAATTTCGGGACCAGACCCATCAACTACACTTTGGCAGTCGCGATGAGTGGTTTAGCATTCGTTATGGTGACCATTTGTTGGTAGCTTCTCGGTTTTAAATTCATGTTCTCTTGGAGTTTTGTGGGAGAGCACGAGTTTTGATATCAGTATTTATGAAAACCATTGCTTGGAGCGGCTATCCTTCCACCTGCTGATTCATGCATCACCTGTTGGCAGCCGATTCGTCAAAATCATTGGCATCTATGGTTTTGTTGGCACTCGGCGTTAGCCAAAGTGAAAGTCCATTTAAATAAACTTCGTATGCTTTGATATGTTTGGGTTGGTTAAGTTAGATTACTTTTAATAAAGGGGTACTTACTCTTTAGTTTAGTGGAGGAAAAAGTGGATCTAATCTTCATCCACCTTTTTCTTTTTTTTAATTATTATTTTATTACTTTTCCTTTTTATTATTATCTTATTCTTTTTCTTTTTTAAAAAGAATAAGGAAGTTTTGGACCTATAAAAGAAGCAAGTCTTCTTCATTGTATTCATGGGAAAAACTGGGAGGATTTTTCCCCATGGATTAATAGAAAATTACTGTTTTGGGTTTCATGGTTTTCAATTGAGTGCTCTCTATGGCATGTAGCATAAACTTGTGTTATTGAGCATTTGTTGTTAGAGGCTTTCTTTCTTTTCTATGTCTGCGTCGGAGACCATAAACAGATGCTACCATCCTATTGGAAGGAGGAAATCCTAGTAGTTGTTAGCCTGTCCCCTTTGTGAGCGTGCATGCATGGCTTTGATGCTTACATTTTATCAAGTTTGATTGTGTAGCATCTCCTTTGTTTGCATAGTGCATCTTCTACATTTATGAAGAAGAAGATCTAGTAGTTGCCCCTTTGACACAAGGCCCTCATGGGTTCTCCCTTGTCTCCATTTCTCCCTTTAGGTATATTGGTCCATTAGTGGAGTTTGATCCTTCCCTCCTTTCGTCAACCACTCAAATACTCTTATGCTACAACCATTTCTCTAAGGCAGCCTCTTCTAATAACCTGTTCCGCCATTGTTTCCTGCCTTAGCGATCTTAACATTAGGGACGCTCCCCTTGAGTTGGAGAAGAGCCAACCTGAAGCGAGGAAGAGAGGAGCGTGGTGACAATGGCTAATCTTTTCGGAGTTGCCATTGGGCCAGTGTGCCTAATTTTGGGCTTTGACACACTCACGCCAGTCAAGAGCGGTAACATTTTTGGCACCGTTGCCGAGGATAAAGTCCAATTCCCGAATTTTGAAGATTATGCTTCATTGACATTTGTGGGAGATCATATTGCAGATCCTGATCCTCACATGGTGACTCCACGAGGGACGAAGCCCTTGTCCTTTTGCATATCTGAAGACTTTTTGGGTGTAGAGGTGAGCACACACGAAAATCAGAAGGCTTTCAAGCTCACCTTGGCAACTCCACAGTTCAGCTTGAGGTATGACTATATGTATATTGCAGATTCAATACTTTATTATTTGAGAATATGGATGATGAAATGGAAGGACTTTGTGAGCCTTCACCCCACTAGATTTCCCAGGTATCCATGGATTTCCTAATGAGTGCTATAAAAGAGTACTTAGAGTTGTTCCAAAGTTCTTTGGAAATGACGAGGACTCGACCATCCATCATATTGTTTCTTTCTGCAAGTTGATGGCAGATCTCAAGGTTTACCATGATGATGATCTCATGATTGCATTTGCTCTAACTTTTGAGGGAGAAGTAGAAGATTGGTTCAATGACCTTTGGGAGGAAAGCATAGACTCAATGGCAAAAAAATTTGAGAAGTTTCTCCTGCGTTGGCATGAAGGAACAGTTAAAGAGATTGAGAAGTTGGATAGAGAGTATGATGGCCTCCTCCCCAGGACACAACCTGATTCTGAAGAGGAAATCATGCAGAAAATATCATTGAAGATCTTATTGATGAAGCAATACAAGGACCCTTGGTTGAAGACATTACTGAAGAGCTTCCTGAGATTGCTGCAATAAAGAAAAATGAAGATATGGAGCTGCCTCATACATGTCACGGAAAATATTCCTGAACCACTCCATGCTAAAGATTTAGACTTGCCTCAAGTTCATAATATGATTTTTGTAGATCAGCTCGAGCAGCCTTATGATGGAGGTTTGTCAGCCTTATGATGGAGGTTTGTATTTGAGCCCTATCAATCAATGGATAGAAGCTTCTTGTGCACATTCTGATTCTTTCTGCCTAGACTTCAGTGATTTCTTTCCTCCTAACAATCCGATGTTCCATTTCAGCTTCATTCAAGAGTAGATTGCAGGACAAAGTTATTTTATGTCTTTGTTTTTGTCTCTAAACAAGCATGGAAAAAAACAAACTAGCATGGATGAGATGCTAAAATGGTTTCACTGGTTGTATGCGTATACTTAAATGTATGCTAGTTTCATATTAAGTTAGGGTAGGTAGGATAAAATAAAGCTCTTGCATGAGCATTTACATTATCAGTTGTGTTTTGCTTATGCATTTTTTCAAAGTTTGTAATAAGCAGGTGGTTGGATGTGAATTGAGCCATCCCCACTGCACGGTTAGCTGGTATGCACTACCCAGAGAATGTTGAGGTTCTCATGTGCTCTCTCCAAGAGCACATGTCCCCATATGGAGCCAGATGTTACATCCTAACTTGTAGGGGTAATTTCTGAACTTTGGCCAAAGCAGTGAGTTACTTTGAATAGTAAAACAGCACGAAAAAATACAGAGAATAAAGATGCTCGCTCTCTGCCAAAGGAATGATCATGATCATGCATGTCAAGACTGTAGATGTCAGTCTTGTCAAATTGCTCCAAACCTATGGAGGAGCTGCAGCTTGTGAAACTATCCTAGTAAAGAGGGCAGAAAACGACAATGTTACTCTGTATACAAGGCAGAGTCTGGAAGGATTTTGCGAGATAAAAAATATATATTGAAAGCAGCCACAGGCAAAAATAAATGATCCGTCAAAACTGCTCATCTCAGCATCTCATATGTAAGAGATCTGGCTGAAAAATGTACTGTATATGAAAAATAAAATATGGTAGCCTGGCTACTATATATGTGATAACAGTCGGGCAGTCGAAGCATCCCAAAAGTCATCATTCGGCTAGCAGAGCATCAAAGTAGCATTTAAATGCTAAACTTGGATAAAATTGCACTAAGTCCAAAAATAAAATAAAAGTCAAATTCAAAGTCAAATTTGAATATTTTAATGGTAAAGGGTGACTTGGCATGTGGGCCATGTGAGTTACAACACTCTTCAAGGTGACATGGCATAAATAACTTTGGATAAAAAGAAGCTAAGATTTAATTGCATGAAATGGATGACGTGACGGTAAAGTATGAAGTGAAGACTCACGCTAACTATGGAAAGGATGGTGGGGAGTGGGGTGGACCCCTCTCCACATTAAATTAATATTTTAAACCTTAGTATGTGGAGGCTATGAGAGGTTTTAATGCATGTGAGTGAATTGTTGAAGGAATGAATGACGTGAATGAATGGATTAGCGCTAGCATGAGTGGTGAGTGGTATTAAGAGTGGGTCCCCCATCCACACTCTTAGTATATAAAATTAAAACCATATTGTATTCCATGCATGCAAAGTGTTCAAAGTAAAGGATGAGGGAGTGGTGACGTCAAAGTCCATTAAATCAAACCTTCACGCCAAGCCTGTCGTATGGCTCACGTGGGAGAAAACTCACGCTAGCATGGATGGTTGAGAAGCATTAATGGCTTGGCTCCCTTCAAATCGTGAGTTATCAATTACTTCAACTAAGACTCGATCTCTCTCAAAGGACTCACGCATGAGATCAAGGAGACGCCGAATTGTTTTTGGTGGGGGTCTGATTGAGTGTGTTGGCGGTTTAACTCAATTCCTCTCTAGTTCCTCTTCACTTCAACTCTGGTTTAGCTCTAGTTCAGCTCAGCTCAAGCTCACTTAACTAAGCTTGATCTCTGGTTCATTAAAAGCCCCCTAGAGCTTGGTATTTTGTATAAGTAGAGGCTCTTGGAGCTCTACTCGGATGGAGAGTTTGGCATAGAAACTCTGGTGGAATTTGTAAGCTTCTTTTTGTTAATAAAATATTGAGACTTTGGGAGGTCATTTGATGGGTTTTTGGCATTGTGTCTTCATCCTATGTGAAGTAATATCTCTTTCACCCTACCCTTGTATTGCAATTTGATTATTATGTTTATTGAAGACTAACAATCTAGTATTTAGGCTTCTAATCAATTTGCATTGAATGTTTGTGTCTTTAAAGATTGCATCTAGTAGGAACTCTCGGCGTCTAATACATTCACCATACAAATGTTCCATTATTAAAATATTTTGTTTGCAGGGTTGCAACCGGTTCCGGATCTTTCTTGCCTTCTCCAACAAACTTCTAAAAAACTCTTTTCAGTTACTTGTTACTAGTCCTGCCCATCTCTAAGCTATGGAAGATCCAAGTCATACCTTTCTCCAAGCCTAGAATCTCCCACCAAGCTTGCCATCTTGTTTTTTTGGCTTATCTTGGTCTCCTGCTTTCTTCTTCCTTCCTTGCTCTCATCTTTTTCCCCTTCTGCTAGTCTTCTCATCTCACCCTTCCTCATTCGTCCTAGATCCCCTTTCTCTCCCCTTTCTTCTCGTTTTTCTCTTTTGTCTTCCTCCTTGCCTCTCATCTTACCTTTCTTTCTTCCTTCTTCCTTGCCTTCCCTTCGTTTTCTCTTTGCTTCATTGGCCTCTCCTCCTCTTGTCCATCTTCTCTCTTCTACTTCCTTTTTGTTTGCTCCCCCTTCTTTTGATTAGTTTAGAGCTTGCAATTTTTTCTTTGTTAGTTTAGTTTGTTAGTATTGTTAGTGTAGCTTTGCATTAGATCTCATTTCTATAGTATTAGATCCATAAAGTTTGTAGATCTTAATCTTAGATTAGTTTCAAGTTTGATTTATTTTGCTAATGACTAATGGGTGCATGAGTTGTTTGGATTTTTGTTTATTGTAGGTATTGAGAGTAAAATAAAGTGCAAAGGTGAAGCAAAGAGAGACTTGAACCTAAAACACTTGGAGATTACCCAAAGAAGAAGAGAAACACATCAAGAAACCATAAGGAAGATCCAAAACACAATGAAGATGGTTCTAAACAAGAAGATCTAAAGCTTCTCACTCTCCTTTTTGTAAAAGAAGTCACAAGACTTCTTGTTCCAAGTTTTTTGCTTACTTTCAATTCCCAAAAGGTTGAAAATCCTTAATATTGTACTTGATTAATAAAAAGGCTAAGTGGGATAAGGCCTCCCACACTTTGTGTTTTCCTTCCCCCATTTGGGGAAGAGCCTTGGGTTGTCATTTTGTTTGGTTATTAGCATGCTTAGAGTAGTTTCATTTTATGCTTAGAACACTAGTTGCTAGTTCATTTTATTTTTGCTATGTTAGTTTCTTTCAAGTCATTGTTTATTAATCTTTTTTGAGCTATCACTTGGTTTCCACATTTACAATCTGCTTCTCTCTTAAAAAGAAACCAAAGTCTCTTGAACTTGCCATAACCCAAGTCAAGAGCACTCTCTGTCGGAGAGCATAGTTACATTGCATTTTCCTTGCATTAGGCATACAGATTAACCAAAGTCTCTTGAACTTCTGTCATAAGACAAAGTCAAAAGCCCTCTCTATCGGAGAGGTTCATCTGTGTGCTCATAATTAATAAAATATTTCCAAAACACATTCCCCATAAAATTTACTTCGTTGCTTTCCATCACTTAGTATGCTCTGCCGACCTTAAAAAAGTTGGATTCGTACTCAGAACGGTGATCAAAAATTGTTAATCTTACAAGTGATAACCATAATAAAATCTTCACCCCCATAAACCAACGAACCGGCGTTGTTTCGAGAGATACTCAAGTAGTGGGGAAATTCCTACTAGTGGCACTGGAAATCACCGTTGTCATAGAGTTCTAACTTGCTGGTTAAATCCTCCGGACACCTAGCCTAGAATACTGGACGGTCCGTCAGGTCACCAAGGGGAGCCACTGAAGGTATACTTTTCCGGTTGGACTCATACCTTGCTTTTTTTTTGCCTTAATATCAAGATCACTAAAAATTTATAAAATTTACAAAGAACACTTGCAAAATGATCTCACCAACACACTGAACACTTGTATCTTTGCATCCCAAGCACTACAATCTTGACTCTGTTACCCATCGGATAAGGCACTGGTCTTGTGCTCATTTCATTTATATATCTGAAGTGCATATTTTATTTCATTATGGATGCCTTTGCTTAAATCAATTAGTTGTGTTGTCCTTAAATTATTGCAAGTATACCTTTGTGCTATTTAAATTTTAGATATGTGATCTTTTCACCATAATAAACTCCTAAACAACACCCATCTGCATCACCATACACCAAAAACACTTAAAATACATTGAGCCATAGAAACTCTTTGTTAGGGACTACCCCCCTTGGCTTCGTTAGGAGTTCTCCTAAATGGAGGAGTTGGGATTCAGGTGACAGCAATGTTATCAAAACCCAACCGATTTTGAAAAAACTCGTCGGTTGGACCGGTTTACAAGCTTCACCGAGTCAAATCATGCACTCAAACCATTTTTGGTCGGTTCCATGCGAAATTGACCGGTTTCAAGGCTAAACCAGCCGATTTCGTACAAAATCGCCTGATTTTCTCCAAACGGGTCGATTCAGTACAAAACCAATCGGTTCTGTACAAAAACTCCAAGGACCCCCAAAAACAGCTAATTTTAAATTCTTTCAATAAAATAAAAAATAGGGTCCACATGTGACTTATTTAATTGACCCACGACCCTTTTAATGTTATAAAAGGAGGCTCCCACCCTCCATATCAATCACATTTATTGTGGATGGACTTGGGCCCTCTTCCACAAAAAGAGGATGTGAACATTGATGTTGCAGTTAGACAAGTGCCTTCAGGCCTAGGGGAGTCAAGGCATGCTCATGTTGAGGATGTAGATGATGACTCCGAGTCTGAGCATGAGGACTCAAATAATTTTGATATATGATTAGAATCAATAGATTGTAGATTCTAGAGTCTAGACTGCAATCATATGCTTATATTTTGATTTTAGAGGCCATTTATAACCTCTTTGTTGATGTACTTTTCTTTATGTATTTGCAGACGATGCTATTTTGGTTTTTTACAATCTTACTTGCTATATACATGAGAAACTTTGCATATTTGTGTATAATGGTTTGAATTCACATGGATGCACATGGATATATATGTATTTTTTGAAAATATGAATGTTTTATGTATTTTTGCTTAGCCGGTTTGTTTCCCGGTTTTTGTCCAGTTCTGGTCTAGTTTTGGTTCTCGAGGTCGACCGGTTCGGCCACCGGTTTGGTTCTGATAACATTGGGTGACAGACCTGGCTCATTGCTTGCCCCCAAGGCCACACCTCTCCCACTTTCATAAGTGAGGAGACAGCTTTCAGAAGATTTCTATTGCTAGTGTGCATTCAGCGGACAACAGATAGGATTATCACAAGATTCAATGTGCCAGCCAAAATTATCACAGATAATGGCCCGTGTTTCAGTTCTTCAGAAATGTCATCTTTTTGCTTCAAATATGGCATTGTATTATCGCATTCATCCAACTATTATCCTCAAGGAAATGGTCTAGTTGAGTCAAGTAATAAAAACTTAATGACCATAATCAAGAAAACAGTTGGTGATAATAAGAAAGCATGGGATAGCAAGATTAAGTATGCATTATTGGCTGCTCGGATTACCAAAAAGAGTGCAACCGGGAAGAGTCCTTTCGAACTTGTCTATGGCCTAGATGTCACCTTACCAATCCATTTAAAGCTACCAATGCAAGGCTGTTGGGAGCAAGGAGTGGGAGCAAGGAGCGAGAGCGGGAGCGAAAAGCGAAATTTTCAAAAGATTTCGATTTGGGAGCGTTTCGGGAGCGTTTTTTATATAATATATATTTTTATATATTTTGATGCATATATATTTAAAAAAACATGTATTATACCAAGTTAGCTATAGAAAACATAGATATAACCATTAATACACATGTCACATATAACATCAATCATCTAGGAGCTATGGCTTGTAGCATTGTCATCAAATGATCAATCTTCAAAGTTCAACATATAATATTTTCCATCAACAAACTCTAACAGATAACATCAACCATGAAATGAAACAAAGCAGCGTAATATCATATTCAATACCAAAGAGTTGTAAGATAATAAGATGATAAGAATCAAGATGCAGTCAACAATTTAAAGTTCAAACTTCAAACTTCAAAGTAGGCCATAATGTTTACAAAATAGGCCATAATAAACATGAAATACACTAAGTTTTCCTCTTGCCACGAGAAACTTCCAATTTTTTTTCTCGTGCTCTAGGTGGATTAGGAGCTGGTGGAAGTGATCGTGGAACACGAGAAGAAGATGAATGGCCCCCACGGATTGTCAGACGTTGTGAAGCTAAAGGAAAAACTCCTGCATCTATAAACCTGCTGGTGGTTGGGGGCTAAGTCACCATGTTCGGCAATTTTCCGCCTTGAAAATCGAAATTCAACGATTTTTTGAGACAGCCCAACTTATTCGGTAAAATTCGGCGATTTTCAACACAGTTTCAAATTTTAGTTTTTGGCAAATCTCAAGGCGAATTAGATCGCCAAAAAATCAAGGCGAATTTGTAAAAATGAACAAAATTTCGTTTAGAATCGTTTTCCCCCCTTTTTGGGGCCCGAGTAAACCATACTTTTTCTACCTCCGCGCGCGAAGACTTCTTACTCTCTTTACTACTGTCGAAGACTCCTCATTGATCGTTTCAACACCGATTCTCAATGTGTGAATTTTCATGTGTCATTCCGTCCGGAGTTCACTGCTGTTGTCGACAGAGGGCTGATTTGCAAAGTGCAAACTCCAACTGCTGCAACTTGCAACTTTGCAAGTGCAGACTCCCAACAAGTCTACAGAGGCGTTATGGCTTATCCGTGACTGTAGTTAGCATTAATATTATCCGTGGAGAGTAGGTGTAATGATATTTGGGATAATATTTTCTTTTTGGGATAATTGTTTGCTAAATAGCGGCTAGCCTAAATATTAATGAAATTTTAATATTATGTTTTATCAGTTTATGAATATGTTTGTAAATTTCAAGATATAAAATAGTATTTTTAAATAATAATTTCGTTGCCATGTTTTTATTTTTTTTATTTTATGACCATCATGTTCATACTTCATTTAATGTTGATGTGTTCATTATTTCAATGATTTTGTGACTATCATATTCATTGTTGATGTGTTGAGTGTTTATGAGCATAATGAATTAATTGAAAATTTTCATATATTTTTTAATCCTCATAATTTATAGTCAATCGAACTTGATGCCGAATTTTATCGCCAAATTTTCAATTGCCCATTTTTTGTCGAATTTCAAGGTTGCCAAATTTGAACACGAACTCGAACCAGGTGACTTAGGTTGGGGGTGGCATCTCTGATGTATGAATCGGATGAGGATCACCCTCATGATCACCCAATAGTTCATCCTCCAAGCACTCTAATGCAATGGCTCCCTCCTCCGCATTAGCTTCCTCTGGATTGTTGTCCCAAGTCAAAAAAGTTCTATCATTCTTGGCCGCTTCACAATAATGGGACAACAACCTCAAGTTGTAATGCACATAAACCAAAACTTCGGCCCGTTCTGTATTCAAACTATTTCTCTTAACGTTGTGGATGAAGCTGTAGGTGCTCCAACACCTCTCTGCAGAAGAACTATTGACAACCTGTGAAAGCACCCTCACCGCCAATTTATGCAAATATGTGGCACCACTGCTATACATGTTCCACCAACAGATAGGATCCAACCTCTCTCGATCTTTGGTTGTATGCAAGGTACCAAAGACTCCATGTTCACTGATGTATTGGCTCAATTCACTCTATACTTGAGCACACTCCTCATCAGGTACCAACTTGTCTAATGCAAGCATATACCCATTTTGCACCTCTAGATCTGTGTGGTCTTTTCCTAACTCCACCACCAGGTGCAGGTTGGGCCAACCAAGATGGAGAATAATATTTTGGGGTAAGGACATATGCAAGGGCGTGGAGTGGAACATTCAAATTATCCCACCTTTTGACCACATGTTTATGAATATGGTCATACAAGATTGCATCTCTTTGCTCAACAATGTCTTTGATATGACCAAGCATGCTATCCATTTGCTCATACACCTCCCCAATCACCGCCTAGTCTGTATCTGTAAAACGAATCATGTTATAAATGGGCTTGGTGAACTGTAGAACATATTTAACCTGTGTCCAGAAATGACCATCAAGAACGGTGTCCTCCACATCCTGAAAGTCATGTCTATCAGATGCGCTTGCAACTCTGTCTTTCAATCCCTGCCATGAATCACTTGAGACCATACTAGCCAATGCCTCTCTTACCTTCAAAAGCCTCCTGAAGGTGAGGTAGTAGCTACCAAATCTAGTCTTCGCAATCTTTAATAGCTCCAACCTAGAGTGATTGCGAAAAATGTGGTGTGCCATTAGAGAGAATTTGAGGTCAAAAATGGGCCTCAAAAGGACCAAAATGTACTATAAAAATCAACCAATTACATTCTAGTAGATGACATCATCCCCCATGGTTGAGGTGGCATTGCATGAGTTAAGAATGCTTATTTGTCACATTTTCTATGGTGGATGAAAACCCATAGTGAACCAAGGTAGTGGTACAAGTACTTTTAAGTCATAAAGTGAAGTACTCACAATAAAAGTCATTTCACACTTTCTCATAAAATAATATTATTGTTATTTTCAAGTAAAGTACTCACAATTCACTTTCTCATAAAATAATATTATTGTCATTTTCAATCATTGTAGAGTTATTTTATTAATTTTATTTATAGTCAATTTAGAAAAGTAACTCAACCATGGTTATTTATATTGTGCATAAAAAGTAGTGTAGGAGATGAGTTGTCATATATACCTACCCCATAAAACCCCTAACTCATAATATTTTAATATATCTTATATTTTTGTAGTACATCTCTTAGGAGGCCCATTTTTGACCTCAAATTCTCTCTAATGCATGCTATGATTGGTAATATATTTTATCATTTTCTTACCTCTCTTGTACAAGGCACCAATACATCGGTAACTAGGGTCCTTCATCTTAACAATATCATGCATCAAAAGGTTCAATGTGTGAACCAAACACCCTGACCAAAATATGTTGGGATACTTATCCTCAATGATTGCTCATGCTGCCTTGCAATTAGCAACATTATCTATGATGACTTGAATGACATTGTATGGCCCAATCGTTTGAATAGTGTCAAGTAAAGGTTGTGCAATATTGATACCAGTCTTGTAGCGATCTGAGTAGTCATGAGCTGAAAGGAAGACTACACCACTAGCAGACACACCAAGAAAATTTATCAATGGCTTGCCTTTAACATTTGTCCACCCATTCGATACAATGGATACCCCATATAATGACCAATCATTTGTGAACTTTCCAAGAGCACTATTGATTTTGGATCTTTCCCTGTCAAGTCCCACGGTTCTAGCTTTGTCATACCCAGGGCTCCTATATCCTTTAGGGGCACCGATGATGGCTTGTACCATTTCATGCCAATAGGGTGAGCAAAGAACATTGAATGACACACCACATGCATAGAGAAACCTGTAAATGTTTGCATCCACATCATCTCTGCAACCAAGGTCAAGGAAATCTGATAATGTTTTTCGCATAGGGGAGAATCCACTAGCATGGGTGGATGATGATTCAGATCCACCACTAAACATTCTCTGTGGGGATTCAGATTCGACCCTTGATCTCTTGGAATTGTTTTGAGCGGCCTCTTCTTCCATCTTGTATTTGTTTCTTTCTTTACCTGGCACTTTGTCACATGTTTTGACTCCAGTAGCCTTACCTTGATCACATGGCATAATCCCACACAAATGCTTTCTCACACGGGTATATGAACCTATGTAAGTTTTATTACAATGGAGGCATGTAAATTTTGCGGTTCCACCCCCTCTCCCTCCCCCAAGCCTTGTCACATACTTCCACAAAGGTGTTGTGTCTTTTTTGGCCCCTCATCACTCTCAATCTCCTCCTCCTCTCCCTCTTCCTCCTCCTCTCCATGGTATGTGCGGCTCCCTATCTCTTCATCCTCATCATTGCCACCACCAAATCTACTTCCCACTGCCACCATCATGAGAAGAATCGGAACCAACCACAAAAACCACATACCCATCATGCTTGTTGATTCAATATGAGAATCACTTCTTGGTTACAATAAAATGATGGAGAAGAAGAAATTGGAAAGAGTAGGAAAAAAACACATACAAGATTTAAAATTTCAACATAGTGAAATATTTTTTTCAAAAACAAACAAAGATTGGGTTTCTAAAGCCTACCTCTTTAGCTCTTCAAGCATAGTTGAATGTCTCTACGGAAGCCTTCAATCTTCCTTCCAATCTCTCGCAAATAGAAGCTTTCAATCTCCCCTCCAATCTCCCTTCCAAGCTCCTACAAATTTGCTCTCAAACAACTAGCAAAGCCACTGAAAGCCCTAGCAAGAAAAATGAAAACAAGCAAATGAGCAATAGAATGACTCCAAATAGAGGCCAATAGTGTTTATAAACAGTAATTAAACCCTAGGCAACCATCAAAAAACAAATTTTTTTTCCAAATAAAAAAATGAGAAAAAAATTTTCCTTCACGTAGAATTGGTCAGGGAGTGATTTCGGGAGTGTTTTTTGGCTGAGGAATCGCTCCGGGAGCGCTAAGGAATTGCTCCGGTGGCGTCGATTCAAAATTGATTCCCTCAACGATTCTGAAATTTCAGTGAGCGTTTTTTTTGTAGGAATCGCGATTCTAAAAATCGCTCCCAAGAGGAATCGATGAGGAATCGCGATTTCAGGAGCGATTCCTCCCGAAGCGCGAATCGGGAGCGATTCATGAGGGGGAGGAGCGATTCCCCACAACTTAGTTCCAGTGTATCAACTTCTTCAGAACTTTAGCTCATATCAAGATGCCATTCAGAACAAAGTTAACAAGTTGATTGAGTTAGATGAGAACAGAAGGAAGTCCCTTGACTAGAGTATCATAAATTCAGATAAAATCAAGAGGACCTTTGATAATTCTACCAGATCTAGATCCTTTCAAGTAGGTGACACAATTTTGCTATGGGACAAATGGAGGGAAAAACATGGAAAGCATGGAAAATTTGATAGCCTATGGATGGGACCTTATATCATTGACAAAGTAGCAGACGCAAATTCTTTCTACCTAAATGCCCTGTAAGGGGAAAGATTAAACTTTCCAATGAATGGCCTTCTGCTCAAAATGTTCTTCACCGAGACGGTTTGATGCCTTTATTGGCATCGGTGGTATCAGGGCCTATTTCTAAACATATCCTTGCATGTATTTTATTTTTGTATCATATTTATGTATTATAGATGTTGTATGATGGTACTAACTTTGAAGGTTTTGTTGGATATTAGTTTTGTAAAATAGTTTTTCTTTTTGTACAATATATACTAACTTTGTGCAATAGCTTAGTTTCCCAGTTGATTTCCTTTTATATATGTGTTACTGATGGACTTTAGTTTTCGTGCAAGACCCAAAGATTCCGGAGTTCTCACATCCTCTTCTTTGATCAGAGGATCATTCAAAGCACATGTCCCTAGATGGAGCCAGATATTACCTACTAAGTCATACTTAGTCGGTATTATCAAGTGAGTCGGGTGATGAGAACATACACTTGTTCACCTTTCAGAATTCAGAAGTCATTCAGGCTTTGTCTGGGAACTTTTTGTTATTTTTTTGTAAACAAATGTTCATACCCCCTTGGGGAAAATGTGAAAAATGTCCTAGCATTTAATTTTTTATAAAAAGGCCCAGCTTCCTGGACATAAGCATAAAGCCGACTAGCCTAAAGTGTTTTTTCCCTCTGTTATTATTGATTGTTGAACAAACAACTAATAATTTCTGAGTTTTTCACTCACACCTCCAAAGTTGGGGTAGCATCTTGGTGTTTCGGCCTTAGGAGGTTATGAGAGCCTTCGTGTCAGTGTTTTTCAACATGTTAGGCATTGATTTTGAGTCGTATGGACATTTGCTAGGTCCCCCTAGAGTTTTGTCAGTTTCCAAGAAAATAAAAATTTTCTGGAAAATTAGGCCATTTTTTAATGGTCTAATTAGAAAATTTCAAAATGTAATAAAGGTCAGATACGGAGTCCGTTTCTGATGTGGGGACACTCCTTTTCACACCTAGAGCATCCACTTTACCCTTGGAACCACTTTTCGGATCAGTCGGGCAGCCGAAACACCCCGTGGAGCATTATTCAGCTAAAAATGCATCAAAAAGACATTTTAATGCTAAATTAGGACATTTTGGCATAAAGGACAAAGTTGGAAAAAGTCAAAAAAATAAAAAATTAAGATATGGAGTGACATGGCATGGGTCCCCCATAATCATGCGACTCTTTTCCATGTGAAGGCCTTTAAAAACTTTGGATACTTTTTATAAGGTCTTGAGTTATGAGTTAAAAGGAATGACGTCAACTCTTTTGTGAGGGACTCACGCTAGCTACAAATCAAGATCACGTTAGTATGAAGTGTGGACCCCATTCAAGGTTGGTTTATGTATTTGAAGTTCAAACTTTGTTTAAAAAACAAGTTATAAACATGGTATGTTAGAGGGGTGACGTCAAAGCTCAAAAGAGGCAGCGCATGCATGAAGTGGGAGTTTGACGTGGAGTGAGACTCCACGAGATGAGAATGATAGCGAATGGGTGGCCCCCCCTCTCACGTTGAACATTATTTGTTTTATAAACTTTGGTTCATTACCATGATGGATGCGCATGCATGTGGTGACATCACCCACCAACCTTCATTCAAATCGCGTGAGGGAGAGATGGACGTCGTTTTGGGTGATTTGGCATTTGATTGGGTGTGTTGGCATCCTGTTTGTGAGTTAACTGAGAGAGGTGTCAATCACCTTTGCAGTTCAACTCAGTCCCACCTTAGTTCAACTCAGTGGGACTCCTCTTCAACTCAGTTAACTCTGAGTGCATCTTTAGTGTTGGTATCCCCCCAGGGGCTTGGCTCTGGCTATATATAAAGCAACCTTTCTCTCTTCCAAGCTAGTTAGAGTTAGATGAAGAGTTGTTGCCATTGTAATACTGCTATATTTTCATTGTGAATAAAGAAGCTTTGGAGGCTACACCGTGTAGTGCATGTGATTGTGTGGATTCCTAGTGTCATGCTGCTAATGTGGTAACTGCAAATTTTTTCCAATTCTTGTGCTGCTTTGTGTTCTGGCTTCAAGGATTCAGCTGAATCAAGTAAGGGTGCAAGCTAGACAACTAAGATTACTTGTTCTTGTTTATTCATATTATGTATGCTCAAGAATCTAATTTATGTTCTTAAATAAGATTATTTTTGCATGATCTTTCATTTTTTGTTTCATACATATATATCCAGATCTCACGAGGTGTTGTGCAAGCTTTTGTGATCTAGTTGCAGGTTCTCGATCGAATGAGGTGTGGATCAAGATTGACGCCATTCCTTATCCAATAAGCTCAAGACTCTTGTTATCACCAACCTTGTAGTTGCCTGTGTGAGGTGGATCCAGGATGGATGGTAGAGGGGCAACCAACTAAGGGGGTGGAACCAAGACTGCCTAGACTCCCAAATGGATGGTTGTCACGCCAATCAAGGCAGCCTTCACTTTATGTTATCTAAGTCCAAGACAACAACGGGGGAGACCCAGATCTACTCCCAACAAGAAAGATCAGACCTAGACACCAGAACAGATAAAATGTGGCTTTGAGGTACATAAGGTGTAAGGTAAATGGAAACCCTAGCTCTAGGGTTTAGGTACTAGCAACTGATGGAGATGATCACTGTCTTGGGAACGTAACTGTGACAGGGTGAGCAAGGACAGAGTTGGGACTGTCTAGTACCAAGGTGACAAACTCAGTGAAAGATATGAAAGTATCAGGTAACTTCAGTTATCAAGGAATGTTGGCAAAGAGAATGGGAGTAAGGTCAATTTAGGGCTAGCGCTAGAGATAGGAGATCAGTGCCTTTCGTGCATTGGGCAATGGAGTCAGTATCAGCACAACGTTTTAGTGAACCACCTAGGATATACCCTGATCTATGGACCCAGAAAAGGATTTGGCCTGGAAGATTCAGGTTACAGGAAAATCAGCAGGAGGGCTAGCGCTAGGGTTTGGAGAGACAGATCTGCAGATCTAGAGCCACCAGGAGACTATCAGCTCAGCGTTGGAGGGGAAATGAGATCAGGATGGCTCGATCTACAAACCCAAGTCAAAAAACTGCAGGAAAAATCCGATCTAGAAAAGTCAAAATCTGATGAGGGGGGCTAGGACGTTGAAACTTGAAAGTCAGTTTTTCAGATCTAGGGCAACCTGGTAGGAACTAGCTCAGCGTTGGGGGTGTTCTGGAGTGCTCAAGCCCTGATCTATCAGCCTAGCCTGTCAGATTTCAGAAAAAGTAAACTCCAGACAAGTCCAGATTTCAGTGAAGGCGCTAGGGCTGTTTTCAGTCTAAAACTCAGATCTAGGTCAAACTGCCATGAATCTGGACAGCGTTGAGGGTGATTTGGACTGTGTGGGACCCGATCTATCAGTCTATGAAGTCAGAAATCAGAAAAAGTCAAAACCCTAGCAGGTCAAATTTTCAGTGTGGGGTCTTTGCAGTTTTCAAGCTAAAAATCAAATCTAGGTCAAACCAACAGGAATTTGACCAACGTTGCAATAGATTCAGTCAAGGGGAGGCCCGATCTATGAAACCCAACAGTGGTTTAAAGATCGAACGGTTCCCAGATTTAATACTTTTTAGGGTTTTTTTAGTATTTTAGGAATTCTCTGAAAAATGGAAGGAAAAGCAGGTACAATGGATTCAGATATGTTAAAGAGAAGGGAATTACATGTTGGATCATACCTGGAAATGCTTGTAGAAGTCTTAACAGTGATGATCCTTGCTATCCCGATTAATTCTGGAAGATCCAAGTGATTTCTATGACAGATGTAAGCCCCAAACCACCAATGCGCCCCCTACCCTGCATGAGCAAACGTCAACAATATCAGATTTGCCAATACAAGATAAATAAACCAAATGCTACAAGAAAGTAAAATGAAGTAATCATAGATCACAATGAAACTAATGAAAACCCCCTGATCCAAGACGAAGAAAACTGAACGAGTTGAGGTCCCCCTGCAAAAACGCTCCAGCTAAAACGCCCTCCTGTAGACAAGACAATGATAGCAGAAAAATATGGATCTCACATGAATTTCCACAATGCTAGGAAGCAGAAGACTATCCAATCACCATTTGAGAACATCAGATGCAAAGCAGATCCAAAAAATATCCACAGAAAAATCTTTCTATTATTCAGATCCAAGAGCCAAAGACCCCTTACAAATGAGAAGCTCTCTCCTTTAAATAGAAATGAGAGAACCACAATCATAACCGAATCCTAACCACTTTCAAAATGAGTGGTTAGGATTAAAAGATAAAATATTATAATCAAGGGTTGAGATGAGCTCAACATACAATACATGGATCAATATAACCATAAAGTACCAAAGTGGACTAAATCACCCATAAAGAGGGTACCCCACTCAACAAGAAATAAATGAAGCACATGGTGGGTCCATGGAGTGTTAACTAACTCCCTATGGGTGCCCCATGGCATAATAAAATAATATAACATTTTAATTCTTTGACTTTGTGCCTCCTTGAGGAAATTGTGAGCCTCCCAAAAGCTCCAGAAAATAATATAAAATGCCCAAAAAATAGGTGTGGGCCCAATCAGGTGCTACAACTGCTGGAGAAGGTGCGGAGGACATCACTCTCATCATCATGACTCATCCCATGTCATTTCCTTGCGTTAGTAGCCCAAATCGATTTCTTCAATAGCCATTTAATCATTTTTTAATCTTCCTCGAGAAACGTGAACCTGCCAAAACAGCCTCCTAGGGTGCCTACGTTGTCAAACTGAGCCCACCAGGCTCACTGGGATGGGGGTACTATGGTACAAACAAGTGGCTGCACCCCCTATGTCCATACAACACCCTAGGAGATCCAAATAAAACATCTCCCTGCTCAAACACATCATCCTGTGAAGCAAAACTGCATCAGAAAGGTAAAATGAGCCTGATCATTTTTGCAAGTGCATGGAACTAAAAATAAACTGTCTCATTAGACTCAGAGAGTCCAAATCCCTCTAGGGTGTATACTCATACCCCTCTCGGGTCTCTACCTGATCATCAAACATATCCAATAGACAATATAACCATCTGTAAATGATCAGATACCGATAATATAACTTAGACTATCATCCATCTGCTGCAAGTGTTATAAGGCTAAGACATGCTCTGCAACTCATTTAAGCAACAATCACAAGAAGTAGTAGTCATTTCACTAGCGGTACATCAACAAATACATATATAAGGCTTTATTTATTATTACTCAGACTAGACTTTCTGGACTATACTCACTTCATAGTTGTAGTCAATTTGCTAGTGACGGGTGAAGGATGAAATTTACAAGGCTAGGGAAAAGGATGACTTCCTATTTAACATTATGACACTTTGGATATGGAAAGGAAAAACTCACTAAAACCAATGTCGGAGA
Source organism: Pseudotsuga menziesii (assembly GCA_001517045.1). NCBI lineage: Eukaryota > Viridiplantae > Streptophyta > Pinopsida > Pinales > Pinaceae > Pseudotsuga > Pseudotsuga menziesii. The sequence continues at coordinate 88,407 of LPNX010601432.1, read as the reverse complement.
AACAACAACACAAGGAATGGCAGTGCCTCACAAATGGTTGAGTTGTTTAAAGAGTGCTTATTCAACTTAGGCATTATGACTACATCAAGTTAGATCCAGGTTCATTAAGATCATCAATTTTATTTCCATGGCGTTTTTGGCCTATATGACCCTTTTGGGACTTCACCAGTGCTTAAAAACACAGCTAATCACAGCTTTCATCCAGGACATATTTATATTTATAAGGTCAGCAATATTTGGATATAGCATATTTTAACCATTGCTTTTTGGACCTTTTCTTATACCCTTCAAGGGGTTTTTTAGCATTTCATTGCTCTTGCCCTTTTCACATATGTTAAGAAATACAGTTTTGCATTTTCATTTTCCATGGGTGCATACAAACATTTCCAATACAAGTAGTACATGAGCTTTCAGTTTTAGCCAACAACATCTCAAGTGACCAGGGGGAGTTCTGCACAGTGCCAAACATCGGGACAACTGACCAGAATGATTTAGGCATACAATCCAACTTACCAAAGGCAAGTTCTGTCACCAACTCAGAGCTGAGACACAATATAAACAGGGAGGCTTGTCCAACAAAGGTTCTAGCGGGGAAAAAGGTCCTCCATGCCATAAGTCAAGTAGTAAGTCAGGTTAGAAACAAAACTGGAAGGAAATGGATGGGTGGAGACAATGAAGGATGAAGCCAACACTAGCAAGCCAAAACAATGGTGGGAATGACTCCCTCTATTCTCCCTAAGGAGGGTAAAACCAATGAGTATAGATCAGGAACTTCCAAGTCTAAGTAGGGACATCAATACATAATACAATATACATCCAAGTCCATATAATTATGACCGCCAGATCATGACACCACATGTTAATACATGTCACAAAAATGAGTATAAGAGCAATGATAACCATAACACAATATAAAAAGCTGAGTCATAATCATGCATATAATCCATCTGAAACATCATCTGTCAAACAAAAAAGCATTGATATACATCTGGGCATCAATAACTGCTCTGTAATGACTAAATGGCTACATCGATCCTCAAATCTGAGTGTCCTGAGACTCAGTCTTGACATGGGAGAGTATAATAGTCCACAAATAAAATAATGATCCGTCAAAGTTGCTCATCTCAGCATCTCATATGTAAGAGATCTGGCTGAAAAATGTACTGTGTCTGAAAAATAGAATATGGTAGCCTAGATACTATATATGTGATAACAACTCTGTCCCTCGGTGCTCTACAAAAGGGCCTCCTTTCAGCTTGTTTCTTTCAAGCAACGAACCAACCTTCTCTCCTCTTCCTCTCCTTTTTAAAGATCAAATTTCCTTGGTTCTTTGTTTATGCATGAGCTTCTAAGTTTTTCATACGCAAAATATTTCATTAGATCTCATACATAAGCGTTTCAAAAATGCTAGATCTCGTCTTCCAAAGTTTTCCATAAGTATCATAGATCTAGTTTAGGAAAGTTACTTTATTTTTACAAGTTCTTAAAAGTAGATCTGAAAACTTGTTAAGTATTTGGTCATTCCTTCAAAGTTCAAAAGTTATATCTAGCATAGAAGTGCATATCATATTGGCTGCCCAAAAGGCAAGCCAAGATCCCAAGGAAAGCTTGCTTTCCTTGGTTCCGTTTTGACCATTTTTCATTATTTCAACTTAGTTTTTTTTTGTAATTTTTGTGTGTTGTCCAAAGACACTTCCAAAGTGTTTTTGGGCATCTTTCATTGACATTAGTTTGCTGGTTTTAAGCAGGTCCATTAAAAAAGAGAAGGAAACTCTGCTCGAAAACACATTTTTTGGACATCCAGAGCTTCCAGGAGGTTCCCCTTTCAGTCGGGCTCATTTTCTTTGTATTTTGTAAGCCTTTGGATCCCAGATAACAAGGACCAACGAGCGTTTCCACTAAAGCATTGAAACCGAGTAATAAAAAGAAATTTCAAGTAGGCTCTTTCGAGCCCACTCTCCATCCCCCCAGGGGGGTCCCTGCGTTTTGTGATTTTTGCACTTTTTTGCTTTTTTCTAGTTTTGCCTTGTATTGCAGCATTGTATACTTTGAATTCACATTATATTTATTTGTTCTTAATTTTTTAAATCAATCCGACCGTTGCTTTCCCAAGTACCCGAAAGGTGAAAGAGACTCTTCGGTCGTCATCTAAACATCTCATTGTTACGTCTCTAATAAAATAAACCAAGAATCCTTCCCCGTATGCTCTACACCGTTGTGGCTTGTCTGATCCGTTGGCTATATCAGAAAGGGATACGAGTTACTAGACTTAATAGGAAAATCCACACAAGTGATTTTTTCAAGAACTCGGGAGGTTGCAAAGGGTAACTACTACAGAGTCAGGGAGCTACTCCAAGCAGGTTCATCCTCGCCTCGCTGGACACTTGGTATTACCGCTTTAGCACTCAGTTTGAAGGGACTTGACTTGTTGGGCCAAACCCACAATTAACCCAAGCCCTTAATTACTCATTAATAATTTTAAAACTGACCAACGAGACAACTGCAATACTTACATGACACAACAGCACTCCACTTTTACAAGCACTCCATATTCATCGGCACTGGTCTGTTTTACTTTCAATGCTTAAATCAATTATTGCAAAATGTCGTGAATGGTGCTTACATTGTCATATGTTGTTGATGTGATCGCTTTCTTGCAATAGTCCGTTGTGTTATTTTATCCATTTCATATTAACTCCTAGATTTAGTCTTTTCTTTCATAGACTAAAAACCATAGATTTTCTTTTAATAGGGTCTACCCCCCTTGGCTTCGTTAGGAGTTAGCCTAAACAGAGGAGTCGAGAACAAGGTGACAGCCTTGACTCGAGACTTTCCCCCAAGGACACACCGAGTGGCTTGAAGATTTCTGCCATGTCCCCCCAGGTGTGTGAAAGGCGGCAACAACCCCATCAAAGCATAAATGACCACAGAATGGGTCATTAATGCTTCTTCAACCCATCAAGGGATTCTCCATCATCCACAAGGGCTTCAACACCATAACCAAGGTCTTCATCATTAGCAGCAGGGTCTTCAGCATCATCTACGAGGAGTGGCTCCAAGAGCCAATCTTGTGGGTTCAACGATCTTGCAGGACTCCACAAGGTGCTCCAAGGCACAACCCATCTCTGTAAGGGCTCCAAGGAACTGGATGTGAGGGTAATGGGATCATCCATACCTGTGCACTCCAAGAGGGACTTTGTGGCATCAATAACTACTTGCGGGGCCACTGCAAGTCTCATGTTGGTATCAATGACAATTCAATCAACAATCTCCCCCTTTGTCATTGATGACAACAACTCATGCTCCCCCTACGAGCATGCTCCACTTTTTTCTTCATCTCTCTCCCTTTGGCATCAATGGAAAAGGGTGTCCACATATCTGCATCTAAAATCGCTGATCATTGCTCCCTCTGTCAACATGCACGATCCTATGACCTGTCCGTATGCTTGGAGTAGCCATCCTTTCTCCTTTGAGTTCATCCTCTAGCCTTATGAACTCAAGGTGTGCTAAGGTCTTTGAGAGACCTTAAGCTTGGCTTGCCATATGGTAGCCATTCTCCCTACACTGAACAACCTCTCCTATATGTAACTGCTTGGTCTTCTTCATCCATACTTTCTTCTTGGCATTTGTCCTTTCAGCATTTGTTCCTTCATCTTTATTGGCTTTCCTTGTTGAGTTGTATGAGAAACTTCTCATGGAATGTCTCCATGTATTCCAACAGTCTTGAGCTTTGTTCCTCAAGCCACTGCAACTATAACACCTCATAGTACGACAATATGCAGCAATGTGACCAACATGGTTGCATGTCCAGCACCTAACTAAGTTTTTGGAGCTTCCAACACTTCTTTGATCAACTTCATTCCTCCATACCTGAGAGTGTTTTGTTTTCTAATATTCAAATCTTTCTGCAATAGTCTTCCTCCAAAGTTCATAGGTTCTTCTTGTTGATGTGTATGAAGGACGACTCCTTGGTTGACTTCTTTGACTTGCACATCTTGGGCTTTGTGACCAAACCCGCTACAAGTGTAGCATCTCAATGTGTGACAAGTGGCAGCAATATGTCCAGCTTGGTTACATGTCCAGCATCTAACTTTGTCATTGGGATTTCCAGCACTTCTTCTTCCGTAGAATCTATAATCCTTAGCATTATGACCAAAGTTAGAACAAGAAATACAATAACTGTTAAAGCCATTTTCGTACCGGGGACTTTGGTTCCATCTTGGAGTTGTTTCTTTTCTTAGCTTGCTTTGAGGAATAGGCCTAACTCCTTGATGCATTCTTGAACTTCCAAAATCTTTGTTGTCATGTGCAGGTGCATGGGGAGCAGCTTTGGACGTTGATGGCCCTACTTTTAGTGTCTTGGGAGACCAAGTACCATCTTCAGATTTTTCTCCTTCCTTATTGCAACCAAGGCCAGACTTGTCAAATGGAGATCTTTGGCAATCCAAGATCTTATCTAGGACAACTGAATTGTCCTTGAACTTGACAAAGGCATCAGTCTTTTCACCTTTCTTCCTGAGACTAACTACCTCCATCTCCAGCTTTTGGATTGTCTGCTCCTTTTCTTCCAACTGATTCTTCAAGATTTCTTCTATCCTCTTGGCTTCCTCCAGCTAAGTTTTCAAATAAAGATTGGCCTTTCTAGTTTCTTCAAGCTCTTCTGAGTCTTCACCAAGATCTTCTTATTCTTTCTTTTGACTGATCAATTTCGTCTTTAGTTGTTCCTTTTGACTGATCAATTCCATCTTTAGTTGTTCAACTTCGGCATTCTTGTCTTTCAGTTGATCCCACAACTCTTCATCCTTGTGTTTGAGCTTTACAAGCAATATTCCCATTGTCATGGTCTTCTGCTGATATTAATTCAAAGAATCCAAAATTCTCCTTTTGAACCTTATGAATTCACTATGGTTCAGACTTACTGTGTTCAAGACCCAATTGGCTCTGGTATCAATATTCAACAAAGTGAGATGTATCTCCTGTGTAGCTTTTGACAAATCTTCATCATCTTCTACAAGAACCTTCTAAATTTCATCACACATGCTATCATTACAATCAAAAAAATCCATACCTTTACTAGAATCCACTTCTTGCTTTTCTTCTTCTTGATTGACCTCTTCCGGAAGTTTGTCTTCTGATTCTTGATCTATCTTTTTAGTGTCAGTCTTCTCTTTTGATACTCGCTTTCCAACTTGAACCAAAGGTCTTTAGCTAAAGTGTACTCCCCTACACTTTCTTTTACTGAGCTGGGAAGTCCATCCATGAGGAACTTCAAGGTTGTAGCATTGTCCTTCTTTGCTTCTTCCTGTGCAACTGCCTTTCCCTTCTTATTGGATGGAGTGGGTGGATTGATCACAATCTCCGAAACACCAAACTTATTTAGATATGCTTTCATTTTGCTCCTCCACCCGAAGTAATCTGTCACATCAAGTACGGGCACATCATTGCTTGGTGACTCTGTTTTTGCCTCCATTGTGTATCCACGGATCTCCTTGAAGCTTGCAAGGATTGTGACGAAGGCCGATTCTGATACCAATTGTTGGACACAATGGTCACAATGAGAGGGGGGGTGAATCAGTGTGTGAGAAATTTTAACTTTTTCACCTTCTATTAATCAATCAGAGTATATCAAGCATTATATTATAAATTATATCATCAGCTAAATCATAAGCACAATAAACACATCATAAAGAGACACAAGAATATATGTAAGGTAAGCTTTATTTAATTGCAATGAAAGACTTCAATCTCCGTGATTACAATCAGCACCAACTGATAAGAAGAGCACCAACTCTTATGATAGGACCCAACCTGGTTTTCTTAGCTCCAACTAAGAAAGGGTTGAGGAATCCAATCCTCAAGTGCAAGACTCATCTTGCAAGCTTGATGTCAATTTCTGATTGTCATCAATCTGTTGCACACACATATACCTCTAGTCATCAACCTCTGTTGACCCACCTCTGATCATCCATCTGCCCAAGAAGCCACATCAATCAACATGTCAAGTCTGCGGTTGTCATGCCACTTGTCATCATCTTGTCATGTCTTTTGCTGAAGTGTCAAGATGTCATTATCACCATTGTCTGGTTGCTTGTCTGCTCACTTTTTAAGTCTGCTCATGCCTCAAGGTCTTCTCATGTCATCAATGTCTTCTCATCAAAGTTTGCTCATTTCGTTGTGACCAACAACATCCATCTTCTCATTTGTTGCTCATCATCACTATCTCTGTTGCTCAAAGATCATCCCAAGTCACCAAGGGATCTCTTCATAAAAATATCAAAGATCTGTTCAAGTCATTGAGATTCTGTTCACGCTGCATACATCAAGGGTCTTCACATGTGTACTGACTTATTCATAACATAATTTCCTCCAAAAGCCTATCTTTTGTGCATACAACTTCTTCTATAGCTTCCTGAGTTCACAGTCTGCTGCTAGATAAAACAGAGATAAGAATTGTAGATCATGCACTGTTGTAGAAGCCCTAGGTCACCCCGAAATCAGAGACAAGTCAAACTTCATTTCTGCTGCCACTCAGTACATATACACCCGAATCTTCTTCACCACTACAAACCCGAAAAAATCTCAGAATGCCAAAAATAAAAACCATCAAAGTTGTCAACTTGTCCACACTTTGTTGCTGCTAAATATCAGTCTGAATTTTGCCTCAGTCCATTCAGCGCTGAACAGACTTCAAACAAATGCCAAAACTCAGGTCTACGTCTGCCTCAGTCCACCAATAAGACACCCGAAATTCAAAGCTAAATCTTCACCGAAAATCCACATAAAAAATTGAATGCGTTGTCTCTATTTATACTGGTTTTTCCATATATTTTTGGAGTCGTCCTGTCATTTTTTATAAAAGAATATATATATATATATATATATATATATATATATATATATTATAAAAAAAACATCCTCTTTAATGGAGCCGACCTAACAAGTTTATCTCATCAATTAAATTGATGTAGATCACGTTATAAGTGACATTGCTTGTGGGCTTCTTCTCATTATTTAAGCCTTTAACACTATTGTGATGAGACGATGAGTTCCAAGGATTATTCATTCACATCAACTCTCTAAGAACCATGTCAAACCCTCATCAAGGCACTATGTTTAGGGTATCATAGGGGTATTTAAAGATTCCACTTATGCATCAAGCCATGTCATCATTTAAGTTATTCAAGATGTAATGTGATTAAATGTATCAATTAGAGTGTCATAAGCATGGACTTCTTCTTTTTCACAATAATTCAAATTCTTCATGTCCACTATGTGCATCCATGACAAGGTAATGGTTCTTCATAATAGGTTTCATCATGTCTTCATGATCATAATGATAAAAGTGTGAGGGATTCTTTAAGGTTACCATCATCTGAAAGAGATCTTCAAGTCTTCAAGGTCTATGTTACCATATGCAAGAGCATCATCATGCCACATCATACAAATGACCACAGAATGGGTCATTTGGACCACCTAGCGCTCCAAGGCACACAACAACTAGTGTCATAAGCATGGACTTCTTCAAAGGCTTCTTCAACCACCTAAACCATACAAGAGGACCTCCAAGGGTCAAGATCCATCATGCCACCTCCTGTGGGGTTGCCAAGCCTTCACCTAAGGTACCATGACCCTATCAAGGCATAAATGACCACAGAATGGGTCATTGATGCTTCTTCAACCCATCAAGGGCTTCAGCACCATAACCAGGGTCTTCATCATCAGCAGCAAGGTCTTCAGCATCATCTACAAGGAGTGGCTCCAAGATCCAATCTTGTGGGTTCAACAACCTTACAAGACTCCACAAGGTGCTCCAAGGCACAACCCATCTCTGTATGGGCTCCAAGGCACTGGATGTGAGGGTACTGGGATCATCCATACCTGTGCACTGTAAGAGGGACTTAGTGGCATCAATGACTACCTATTCGGCAACTGCAAGTCCCATGTTGGCATCAATAACAATTCAATCAACATGTCTGAGGTGAAAAGATTCTTGGGACATTAATCTCTTCTCTTTTCTTCCTCAATTGTGGTAAGATCTCTGAGTCTCCTGTCTTGCACTGTCGAAAGCATCCAAGGTAAGAGTGACCAAGGGTTTTTATGCATAATAGTATAGTCTTATAAGTGAAACATCACTCTTGAAGGGTCTTTCTTGTGTTGGACCTTGGCATCTCTCTTTTCCTTAACTAGGTCAAATCTAACACAACCTATGGTTTCTTCGCTTTGCCCTAGTTCATAGTACATACAAATATTGAATTGTCAAATCTTAGGAGAAATGTTAACCCCAATTTCTCGGTGCCCAAAAGGAACAAGACCCAAGTCTTATTCCCTCATCTTCACCTACAACTCTTTTATTAAATTCCTTGTACTATATATTTGAAAAAATATAAAAACAAATATTTTGCGAAAAAATCCAAAGATATTTATTTCTTACCATTTAAATTAATTTACTTGTTTAATTCTATAATAGTCATTGCCATTATTAATTTTTGAAGTGATTATACCAGTGAAAAAATCCATAAAAAAGGTTAAAAATTCATTAAAATCTGTTTTTGCAGCTAAAGGGGTGACATAAACCCTAGGGAGGGTGTCTGGTACATGTGTTTTGCAAGTTCATTTTGACAAGAAGATCAAGCCCTAGAGGTTGGAAAAGGTTCCCAGATCATCTCCAAGTCATCTAGAGTTGATCTTAGAGGGTTTTGAATTGCCTAATCAAGTTATTCATCCCTTATTGCAGAAAATTGCAGACCTGAAGAGAAATCAGTCCCAAACGCATCATTCATCCGTCAAAAGATGTGTGCCCTAGGGGGGATGAGTCTCCTTGAGTTGTTGATTGTCAGGAGGTATATTTCGGGGTATTTCCACAATCAATTTTGGGTTTTCTTCCAAGTTTATGTTGTTGGTTTTTACTGCAGAATACAGATTTATATTGTTAATAAATCAACATCAAGTTTTATTGATCATAAACCTTCCTAGAGGCTAGTCATTGGGTATTTATTGCATATCTCGTTGACTCCATCAAGGCAGTGCTCTACTAACTTAATGGGAAGGCCTTATAGAGATAGAAGTGTTTTTGTCGCATATATTACAGGTCTATTACTACCAGCAATTGAGAAGCCTCCTGTGGCCCAAGGAGCAGGTCTAAAGAGAGAGGAGAGTGCACTAAGGTGACAATGGGTGCATCTCCTAAAAAGTTGTCAATCTTAACATCGTCCCATGTGACCTAATCCGAAAGGTGCTAATTTGTGAGGTAATAGCGGGTACATGTTAAATGTCATGGTTCTGAGCAAGCAATGATGGTGTGGTTCAACTTTTCAAGGTCTAAGTAGTGAAAGAGTGATGAGTCGAGAGCAGTCTTTAGTGAGTGGATGGTTCTCCCAGTGTGACAACATGTGGCAACTTGTTGAAAGGTTTACATTTGCATGAGGTTATAAACTTGCCTTATTCCAAAACCCTAATTCGAATTGCTATGTTTAGTGATCATTCTTACCAAGCTTGACTTTCCAAACTTTGATTCTATATGCTAAATCGATCTATCCAAAACCTAGTTTGACCTCTTGGGTATATTTGGCATTTTTTGTGATTTGTTAAAAGCCTAAAATCTTGATTTTGACTTTGGAATATCTATCTTTGCATGCAAAGAAAAGGTAAAAGGTATAAAGTTGTTGTTGTTTAAAGGAAAGCAGAAAAATTATCCTAAAATAGCAGAAAAGTCAAACAACAAGGGGAAAACCATTCCAAAAGAAAAAAAGGAGATCGTGCCTAATGTGCATGTTGAGCTTTTGCCTTAATGACCTGTATTTCCTCTTTCTTAAGCAACTAGAATGAACTGAGGTTCTATATATATAGAATTTAGATGGAGAGTATTACGTTGCACCTGTACCCGGCACACCTTCAGGTGTACCCAAGGGAGAGAGGGCCAATTTTTCGACCAGGAGGGGTGTTATTGAGCAATGGTGGTCATGGTAGGGCCCTTTGGTCCTCCTTTAGGGGTACTATGGCTTAATGGCACTGGTGCCTGCCCTTTATAGGGGTTTTTAACCTCAGGGTTGGTGTCCGAGATCCCTGAGGGATCACCAATGGGTCAAATGGCCCCATCTCCTCTTTACATGCACAGGTGGCCTTTGCTTCAGCAATGAGACCTTCGTCTCCACTCACGATCTGTAACACCCCGGTTTTGACCCCGTTGCATTAATGTATGTGATGTAAATATTATATGAAATAATGACAAGGAGCTCAAGGCCAAGGCCCTGTCATTGATTGATGTTTGGTGTATAGGCGATCATGGTTGATGCCTATGGTTTCTGTGCTAAGTCAAGCACGCTTGTAAACATCATGTAAATATGCAATATAATGAAAACCCATGACCAGCTATGTCAATGCAACGAATAATGAGATGGGGGCATGATTTTCCTAGGGATAAAGGGGTGGGGATGTTAACCTTGAGCCTGTTTGGGGAAAAGCCATGTGTCATGGGGAGAACCCATCAGAACTGCCAACTACCCTCTTTCTTGTGTTTTCTTCCTAACCATTTACTCTGCCAGGAAGTGGTTGAGGTAGTTATTGCTTGGAAGGGGAAGAGTATGGGCAATTTCGAATGGGGCAGAGCACCCAGCTCTGGAGTGTCGTGTTTTGCTTGCAAGGACAAGAAACACCAAAACCGTATGTCAGTTTGACCCATGCATTCACGTTGGTTCCTACTCTCACGTTTTGAGAGCTACGAGGGCATTCATTCATTCATCATTCATCGCATTGGATCATGGATTCATCACTTTCACTCCCCGAACGTCGTGTAGAAGCAGCAAAATAGCAGAGCCTTTCTTCTGTGTATGTATCCTTCGCGTTTGGCGAGTATGTTTTTCCTAGACACTGTGGTATTTGTTGTGTTGCAGCATTAACCTAAATTACAAAGCGTATGAGACCCTGATACTCGTGTTCAGAGTAAGCCCGTGATGTAGAGTCTCCCTATGGTTGTTGTGTTGTGAAACCTGTTTCGGGTCTGACTGTGTGCGAGACTTAGGAATGGGAGAGACGTAGAATGCGCTTGATAAACCTGGTGTGGAACCTCACAGTAAGATAAGAGTGGCTAGTGAACCTGCCATGCACATCCTGAAGAGCACTGGAAGGGAAGGTGCAGCCTGAGGGACTACGGAGCAGAGAAGGGGACACTTCCTTGTGTTGGATGTGTGGGCAGAGGGGGATCCAGGCCAGATAGATCTTGTGAAGGTGTCCTTAGCTCTGTCGATGAGATCACTAGCTTAGCAGTTCTTCCTGCCCATTTCCTTAGAAGCCTGATAAACCCGACTGAAAAGATGGTTTGGCTAGTAGCCTGTTAAACCCATCTGTTGGCTTGGCTGTGTCTATTGCACCTGACCTGGTACGTAACCTTTGGCTGGACAGTCTGATAAACCCAACTGCTAATGTTGGCTTGGCTAGGTAGCCTGATAAACCCAGTAGTGAGATGGCTTGACTGTGAATAGTCTAATAAACCCATCTGTTGGCTTGACTGGTCCTTAAAGGTGAATGTTGGCTTGACTGAGGACAGTCTGTGAAAGCCAACTGTGAGATGGCTTGGCTGAGTGGCCTGTGAAACCCATCTGAGGGATGTTTTTCCCTTACAGCTTGTGAAACCCAACCGTGTTGGCTTAGCTGAGTTTAATTGCATCCTTGACTATGTATGAGTCTGCTGGTGTTCCCTTATCCTTGAAGGAAATCATGCCCAGCTCGGGGGTGGCAGTGTTGCTGAGAGATTAAGGAGCACACTGGCCTATGGTTGGGTGGAACGTTGCAGCGACATAGTTGGTTGCGGGACAAGCTTTCTTCAAGATAAGTGTTCTTGTCCACATAATTCTCTGTAACTATATTTCTTGCATTGTATTTGCTTGATGGAATGTGATGAATATGTTGCCATGTTGAGTTATGCTTATTCCCTGAATAACTGCAGTTATAGGCATCTACGTATGCTTTTCCTTCAATGCATTTTACTAAGTTGCAGGGTAAATTGGCCAGTTTCGTAAGGGCCTGGATGACCTGATCGATCCAAGAATTCAGCTAAAAAGTTGAGCTTTCTGCTAGAAATCCTCATTTGCGTAGTTTGCGGGATTAAGGATTTTGCAAGATGTGGGATGCAGAACATCATTTCACAGGTTTTAGTTTCCGTAGATTTTCCTTCCGCAACTTGCAAGATGCAGGATGCGGGACGTCGTTTCGCAAATTTTGGGTTCCGCAGATTTTCTTTCCGCAACTTGCGGGATGCAAGATGCGGGATCGCAATGTTGCAATTTCCATCTTTCCAATCCCGCAAGTTAAGCTTTCCGCAACGTCGATCTTCGTGGGACGATTCTCCGCTGTTGATCTGTTTCCGATGCGGGTTACGGAAAGTGTTATTGAAATATTTTTGTAACTTTCGACCCCGCAACTTGGGCTTTCCGCACCGTTGATTTTTGTGGGAGATTTGTGATCCGTCGATTTAGTTCTACCTGCAGGATCACCTATGATCGTTGATTCCTGTCGCATTTTCTCTCCGTCGTTCGATCTCCTCTGATATCCTTCCTTACAGATCGTTGGATTGATCCATGGAAGACGGGAGGAAGCGTGACAGTGTTGGAAATGTCGAGATGAGATTCGCAGCCATGCCCTATGTTTAATGAACAATGAAGATTCTCAATGAAATTTTTAATTCCGCATGATAATGGGGCATGGGTACGTGACACGATCACTTATGACACCCTCCTGGCCTCTCAAATTGTGGGTTCCTGCTCTCCCTAGCCTTATTTCCTCAGAGAAAAGGAATCCTCCATGCCAGGCCTTTTCATGCTTTGAGGAGGGCGTTGAGGGATTTTACAGCATTCTAGGAATTAGATGGGGTATAACGCCCTCCCTCCAGCTGACTCCATCCTTTCGTTCGGAGTGATTCGCTTATTCAAGCGTTTTTTGGCACCTACAGATACAAATACCCCAGGTAGCCTACCTTAAGCCTACCTTAGGCTATATTTTATTATTATTTTATTTTAATTTTCAGTTGACATTGTATAATTTCAAATTGACTTATTTTAAGGCATGTAGGCCTGGATATTTTGTAAAAGGTGAGTGTGAGATCATATAAATAGATCTCCTCACTTTCATTTTAAAACAAAGCTTATGGGATAATACACTATGCACTTGTTTTACCCCTGTTAGGGTTTCTTTGGATGGATGCGCTCCTCTTGAGGAAGTTTTCTAGTTAATGCAAGCTATTTTCTAGTAATTCTTTGGTGAATCTCTACTTTTGGTGATGCTTTGATTTGTTGGATGAACACGAGCACGAAGAGGTCAAGCTTCCTACCTTTATGTTTGGATGTTGGTGGATATGCATGTTCAAGTCTTAGTGGTAGCCCTAGAGCTGCACTTTGCCCTAGGATAGGCCATTACCTTCCTTCTTTTCACCTTAGCAAGTTGAAGCATGTCTCCTTGTGAGGGTGGCCTAGGGTCTCTCCTTAGTATTTCTAGGCTAGTTTCTTGACCTAGGAACCTTTCCTCACTAGGTTAGCCATCCTCCCTAAAAGCCCTAGGTTGGGTAGGGATTTTGCTAAGGTAGGGTTTCCCTTGGTTTTCTCACATTTTCTCTTCTAAAAAGACCTAGTTCTAGGGTTAGTTTAGGATTAGTTTTAGGTTAAATGTAGGTCTGTAATTTTATGTTGAAAACCCTAAAAATAAAATAAAATAAAAAATTTTGCATTTTTTGGCCTCCCTAAAATTTCGGCCTCTTTCCTTAGAAATTCGGCCTAGCCCCTAGAGCCCTAAAATCCCTAAAGGCGGAATTATAGGGAACCCTAAAAATACAAAAATTCCAAAAATCTCAAATTTTTCCCTAAAAGGTCCTAAAACAGTCCTAATTTTACCCTAAACCTATCCTTCTTCCTTCCTCCCTCAAACCCTTGCTCCACTCCCCTACACTCTTTTCTAGCCCTCGCTGCCCTAGGCAGCCCTCCTAACTACCCTCGGCTGCTACCCTAAGGATTTTCCTACCCTTCTTCCTAGCCTAAAACCCATACTCTAGGGCTGTTGTAATATCCCAAATACTGATATTTTCTATTTCTATGCAAATTTACTGAAATAGCCGGGCATGCAAACTACCATGCAAAATTTCTGTATTTTATAGCTGAAATTAGGGTTAGGGTTTGCAGGATAGAATAAACACTTACGACTGATAAGCCGGCTGAATAAGCTCCAAAGAGAATACGCATGCAAGATGAGCTGAGTTGATGAAGAAATAACCTAGTTTTTTGCTGCAATACCCCGGTGGGCTGAATCAAACAAGTGTGACGTTTTTGCTGAAGGGATGGTCAGTTTCAGCTGGAAATAAGTCGGAAGGAAGGTGTGCCCGTGTCGGAGAGGATGGCCGAAGCATGCAAGAGTTTTGACCCCTCCAGATGCCCTAGCGAATTGGTCTACCAATCTGCTGCTCACGCCCCCATAACCCTGTAAACTGATGCTAGCTGCCCCGGATGGACAATCTGATGGTTGATAATCACCCAATGCAGTAGAGTGATCCTATCAATGAGGATGCAGGCCGCATGCGAAATAAATATGGTGATCCAGAGTCCTGGTGAATGACTAGGGTTTCCCAGCTAAATGCCCCCAGCTGTACGGATGAATATGCCATAACCTTCGGACTTATACTGGAATACTGGATAATGATGAATGCAATAGACACGATGACAAACCTAGATGGTTTATCCTGAAGGAGACTAGGGCAGATATCTCACTACCGAAATCCCGTTAGATGAAGACACCGTCTCCAACCCCAACTGCTGCGGCCGCACGTTGTGCTGCTACTCAAGAGCTCCAAAATCAATAATCATCAAAAGTAAAGTCTCCATTCACTTTATCTTCCTTTTATAACTTTCAACTGCGAAAACCCTAATTTTTTACCTAATTAGGTCACTTTAACTTCTAATTTGCAGTTGACTTGCATGCATGCGCATGGAGACTTAATCGGGTGCATGCATCATTAAATAATGCTTAGATGTCATGCATGCCAGTGACCTTTGGCTCCGGTGGCCCTCTTCGACCCAATGGTGATATAATATTGATGCCCTAGATTTTCTGTAGATGGCATCAGTTTTCAGTTGATTCCCTAATTGTCAGTACCTGCTCGAAACTATGGGAATCAGATAGGTTAACGGGTGTTCTCAGGGTGGTTTAGTTGGAAGGGGGCATTTTCAGCCTCCTTCCTTAGAAATTCGGCCTAGCCCCTAGAGCCCTAAAATCCCTAAGGCGGAAGTATAGGAAACCCTAAAAATACAAAAATTCCAAAAATCTCAAATTTTTCCCTAAAAGGTCCTAAAACAGTCCTAATTTTACCCTAAACCTATCCTTCTTCCTTCCTCCCTCAAACCGTTGCTCCACTCCTGTACACTCTTTTCTAAGCCTCACTGCCCTAGGCAGCCCTCCTAACTACCCTCGGCTGCTACCCTAAGGATTTTCCTACCCTTCTTCCTAGCCTAAAACCAATACTCTAGGGCTTCCCTTACAGTGGCAGCCCTCTCTCTTATTGCTTTCCCTACCTCTCCCTTTGGCCTACACAAAAACGCATAATAAAGTTAGTATTTGATACTGTATTTGCAATTGGGCTTAGCATAAACATCACTCTTTTGTCATACTTATTAATACACACAAATTTCAAATTATCAGTTGTGAACACTCCTCTTGTTTCTAGTCGGCTCATGCAAGTTATATTTGTGTATCTAACATGACTATGGTTATGTGATTGAATGCACTACTACCTCTGCTACACACATTTTAATGCTGCTACAAATACAGTGAGGGATGACTGATATGTACTGGTATATGCATATGTAAAGGCCAAGTTTTAACACACAAGGGATGATGGTTCTATACTGTAATAAATATCTTTATTGCTGCATAGTATCTCGTGGTTATGCTACTTCGAATGCCTAGGGAGATGACTGACATACACTGTTGTACTTAAACTTTGAATAATTGTTTATGCTCATGGTTGTATAGCACACTCGATTGTGAAAAAGTGACTAAATACCTAATGCTGCTATACTAACTCTACCTGCTGGTATATACAACATCGTTATATTGCTACCAAGTGCACCTCCCTCCATGAAAGAGAGCTAACACGTGAATGAGATTATTGTACTACTAATTGTGATGACTGAATAAATACTGTTGTACACTTGCTTGCATACATACAGTCTGCAATTAATGACCTTTATTTATTTCAGACTTTAAAGTTGGATAGTGAATGCAAAGTCGGAACCTTATTAAACCCTTCTAATGCTGTCATAATTTGTTATCAAATTCCATACGATGATGCAATGTTAGCAACTGTCATAAGTGACTGAAATATAACAACTGTTTACTCATATTGTATGAAGTTGGGTAGACATAATTGGTTGTATTTCATGAAATGGTTGTTTTATTACCATTGTCATAAGCATTACTAGGCCATGATTAATACTATTTGTTGCTACGTGTTGTTCGTAATTATGCTATGATTAATACACTGATCATTATTACTTGTGAAACTTACCTTTGAATACTTGATTATTGTTTGATGACACAGCTGGTTTTGATAGTTCTTATCGTCACTAGTTTCAACCATAATCAATATCACACTCCCACTCTTATGATTTGACTCCAATTAGGCACTGGTCTCTAACAACCTCAAAAGAGGTATTCCTTGGTGTCAAGTGTCTTTTCCAGAGTCGAATTAGGGCACTCCCGTAGGAGGTTTTGACTTCCGAAGTAGTTAAGGATAAGTGACTAAGGTGACAGTGGTCACTAAGGCTAGACCTGCCATTTCAACCGATAACAAAGAGGAAGGGTTTGATATTATCTCTAGACAGTTTGTAGCAGTGGACAGCTCCTCAGTCTTGCATTTTTAGGACCTTAGACCACTATCTCCATTGCATTCAAGGAGATCCATATCATCCTGACACCTATGACTCACTGTGATGCAATCAATCTCTTGGGTAATATGTGATTTGGTATAATTATGCTTTTCCCTAGAACTTTGAACCTATTAGTTGTCATTGATTAAGTTGTTTGCAGTGTTATGGTAGTTTATTGTGCACTTTGAATTTTCTTCACTTAAGGCACACATTCACTCCACTCATTTCCTTTAATTTGTTGTCACAATTATCTCTAGAATTTGATCCCAACCACTTAAAAATTAAAATTGTTATTTGAAACTTACCCTTGCTCTTGACTGTTTACACTTTACAGACAGCCCAAGAGGGAGTCTTTTGTGTGCTGATCATCTCAGACTGTGAGCAGATTTAATGATTAGATTGCAGCATACACCATTTAGGGAAACTCCCTAATACTAGCAAAGCACCAGTCCGAATGGAGAGGCATCTAACAGTGACAGGGCTAGGTAGCCTATAATTATTAGGCAGGTCTGCTGGTTCAGAACTGCATGATAACAAATCCACAGGTTGGCCCCCAAACACACGCAGATATAAATGTTTCCTACAATGGCACATAGAACGCATGCAAATACACCAAAATACATAAAGAATACATAAATGAAGGGCACAAAGTGCTTTCAGCCTGAGCATTTATCCTAGCTCAACACCATCCAGCCCTAAAAAGATGCTTTGTCCCAAAGCATATGGCTTAACATGGCTGAACAGTTGAAGTGAGAACTTGGAAGCCTTTCATAAAGTCTTGAGTTGGTGTAGTCTCCATTTGGGTTTCTAAGGCTTCCATCTTGCTAGTTGGCCTAATCTCCCACTGTTGTCTAGACTCAAGTTGTCAGAATGATAGGCTCTTCTGACCTTGTTCTTCTATGCAGATTTGATTCTAAAGTAGAGCCTGTTTCTCCATAACTATCTCAAGAATGCATATGTACAGAATCCTAAGTCAGATGCTCTGCAAGTAACTGCTATTGGAGTTCCTCTACTTGCAGTTGAATCGGTTCTTGTTGTTGTGTCTGAGCCATTTATCCATTTTATGTAGATATTTATTTATAAATATTTAAGCATTTATGAGCTAGAAAGAAGCTCTTCAACTGCCTGAGGTGTCGGAAGCTCTAAATCTTCATGCTCCAACTTATTATGTTCTATTAATGGCTGAACTTGCTGAGGAATTTCTCAAAGTACATTTGCTTCAAACTGTTGGTGGAGTCAAGGTTCTAATAATGGTACCTTTTGTAACTTGTCACTTACAGGGAGGCATCATATCACCTAGTTGTAATGGAGGCAGTAGTAAGTACATCCGACACAGTCTCATTTTGGGATAGAGTGTCAGGTCTAGGTCTGCTGTTATCAGCTCCAATAACTGATGACATGAGTTTGTTATCCAAACTCTTTTTATAAGTTCAATCCTTCTTATTGCTTGCAGCTTGACTTTGTCCTCAGCAGGTGCTATTAGTTCTTTATCAGATACAAAAGAGCTGCTGGAAACTTCTTTTTCATCTGTCTTCGAAGTGAGGACTGAAATTCTTCGAATTCTTCATGTTACCTTTTCTGTGTCAATGTTTTCTATGATATGTACCATCTGTTGATTACACTGAAGCAATTCTTCCCATTGTTTAGAACTGCTGGCTCTTTGTTTTAAAGTTTGAGACCCTTCAAATTGAATTCATCAAACTGTAAATCATCATGTAATTTCCCCTAAGATCCCTTCTGTGACATTGTAGCCCTGGGCCTTGAGAGTAACTTGAGCATTAATACTTTCAATCCAGGTATAATCAGTTTTTTATTCAATACTAGTGACATTTGCATTATTTTTGTAAACAGATTGGAGGAACACATGTATGCTTCTCACAAAATTTATTTCAGGTTGTCAAGCCATTCAACAAACTTTGGTACATTACTGCAATTATGAGAGTGAAACATTGATATTTACAGTCATCTGGACAAGCAAAGGGCAAAGCAGCCCGGAGGCAGCTAATGGACTTTTGGGAGGCACTCCCTGTAATATGAGCACGGAAACACCTGACACTTCTCTAGCTCGTTCTTTTTTCTCCAGGTAGACCCAACACATTGAGCACAGGCCTTGCCATCGTGCTGTGAGTGCAGTCAAAGAGAGACAAGGGCATAGGCACAGCTCCCACCACAACCCCCCTGCCCGCCCTAAGGTGCAGCAGACGAAAATTTCCCACGCTGGCTCTCACCAGATCAGACGTGGACAACCCTCCTGAACCTGCCAATGGTGGGTGGGAGGCAATTATTACTGATACTGAACCTGCTATAGATGGTTGGGGACCAACCCCCAAGGACCATGATGATCCGCCACCTGGTGCTGGGTTTATTTCAGCTGCTGTGTAGCTATAGCTGATGTCTCATTGTTCTCCCTGGCTTTGTGCCGCTGGACTTTCATATGTTTTACGTTTTGAAGACCTTGGTAATAATATTTTTGTCCAAAAGGCATTGAATAGCTAGGGGTTGATTTTTATTTTGACTTTGATTTTTGCTGGTACTAGTGACAGACGCATTTGTGGCTAGCTTTCTTTTGTACAGAATGCCCTATGTACATACTCTGATTTCACTAATGGTTAAGGGAAGTATTTGATTAGAAAAATGACAAAGCAGAAGAATACAACAACACAAATATAGCTTGCCCTGATGAACTATGCCATCTCTGCACGAAGACAAGAACACAACTGCAGAACAGTCCCCAAGAACAGTGAAGTTACGCATCTGGTGGTCATCCATACCATATAAGCCTCATGGCATTCTCATGACTGACATTTCAGATCTCTTCTCAATTATGAATTCTGATTTCACAACAAATATCTTATTTACTAGCCATGTGAACCTGTCCTTCTTTAAACAAGCAGCAAACGGATGGCTTGAAATCAAAGACCAAATAAGTGAGGACCCAACTACTATTCTCAGCTTGAAGACAGGCATGTGAATCTTTGGGATACATGAAAAATATAATATTCAAGACAAAAATAAAAAAACAAAAAATGATATTCTACACTGACTAAACTTTACAGAAGTTAATAGTGGAACCTACATATTCTTACGCATTCATCTATAATTAACAAAGTTTTCATCCAATGAACTCAAAGGATTGCTCAGCTCACTATACATATTCATTTGCCAAATCATAAAATGCCCATTAAAACTGACCTGCCTCACTCTTCAAGGTATTGGTTTTATCTTGCTGTCCCAGCCTTTTCTTCCTGCCTGCCTTGAATTTCTCCATCAACTCCACATCGTCATCTGGCTCCAGAATCCCAAATGCAGGGAAACTAACCAAGGGAAAGGCTAGACCTGCCAATGTAACACAACTCAGGGATAATGTCATTCCCCTCCTTGATGCTTTTATTTCAGAGAGACCATCAAACCGAGAGTTACTTGCTTTTTGAAGCACTGGTATATCAGTGGGTGACTGGCATAGAATTATAGAATGTTTTCTTCTTCTGATACTGGAGGAATTCGGGGACGAAGCGAGCGAGAGCGCGAGCGCAGACGAGCATGATGGTCTGGTGGCCATGGATGATTTCAACGGCTCACAAGCTCCCCTCCACCAGTCTGGATAGGAGTGCGATTAGAGTCTTGTGTAATTGCATAAGTTCAAATTGTGTTTTTTATTTGTCTACTCCAAAATCATTGCAAATCACTCGTATAATATTGTATTATCGTTCTTTATTCACTGTACAAAACATTATGCTGTTGTTATATGAGAAATGGCGACCCTATCATAAAGCAGCCCTTTACAAGCTTTCGTTCACTCGATGGCATCTTCCTCTTGCTGGATCCACATGCTTATTTGGAATAAACACAAAGTGTAAGTGTGGGTGCAGTGTAGCTTGACCTTCGAAATGGATAATGGTGGTGGCAACTCACCACGAAATTTTATTTGGAATAATGTATAATGTTAAGAAGGTTATTAGAATTTGTGATTTTTGTTTATGGATTGCAGTGTGTTATGGATTAGCATACTTAACGTTTTGGATAGACGCTCCATCCATTATCAAGGGCATTAGAAGTCATTTATAATAATGGATTAGAAGTCATTTATAGAGCTAGAATTATTCCAAAGGGTATCACATAAATGTTGTCATGTGTCACATATCACCATTGTTTCCCTCCTGAGTTGAGTTGCGTTGGCACTTGTACTCGATGATCTTTATCCTCGCCCTTTACTTGGAATGCCATATTGGAATTTGTGGTGGACACTTTAGGGGACATGCTATGGGGCACAAAGATTATATATGCACTATTACAAGCATACAAAGCACCATGGACTAGAACTTTCAATCTGAGTATAATCATGCAAATGTGTTTGTTGGCTTCAGGAAGCTAGTGCTAGCATACATAGGTAACAACCACTAACTAGAGGCATTGATGGTTGTGAGGAACTAAATATCAAGTACTTTAGTTGTGCAATTAGATAAAAACAATATTGAATTCAAGGGAATTGTGCACTCAGGTTAGCACATACAATAACAATTACAAAAAGTCTAACACTAGGCATCTAATTCTAAAGCTCAATTGGAAATATAAATTGTTTGTACATAAGTAGCTAGTTGTGAAATTGATGTCATCACCTGGAGATGAGTAGTGAGGTTAATCTCATGATGAGGCTAAGAGAAAACTAATGCAATAGCTAGACTATGAAGATACTTATAAGTCAATTGGAGATAAGACAATGTGTTGTAAGAGCCTAGAGTGGAAGTACAATGGAGATAAAGTGCTCTATGTATACATTAGTGTACAAGGATCAATTATAAGGCATTTCCAAAAAGTGATAGTGATACATGGCTTTGTTGGTGCCATGTGTTTCGCTATTTGTAGTGATCTAGTAGAGGTTTGGCATGGGTCACCATTTTTTCGTGTGGATCTAAATAGGTAAGTACAAAATTCGACATTAACGCATGTGCATAGCATGGGATATGCCATGACTCTTCTTACTACAAAGTTGTCATGATCTTAGTTTGATGTCAATGCACATACTTAAGAGGATGGTTGTGCCAAATTTCCATGTTGCATTATGTAGTGGATGGAATTCACATTGTAAATTATCCATACACAAATCCTATTGCATGTACTTTTTCTTCGTGTGTTAGTTGGACAAATGCTTTCCCTGGGATGACCACAAGGAATCCTACTCACTTTTGTGGTGAACTCTCAATTGTTGATGTTCCTCCTCTTAGGCGTCTCTCCTATGGTTTAATAAATTATCCATAGTCCCTAATCTAGATTTATGGCATCATTTGATTACTCATAGGTGTTGGACCTAGAAAGTTTTGGTACATTTTGAGAAAACAGTTTTAGTGTGGACATGGTTAAAGCGAAGCGGTTTGCCGAAGCAGGGTCAACTCCAACAAAGTGGTCGAGAAATAAGGAAGTGGTCAATTTGAAGATGTCAAACTACGGAGTTAGTTAGGCAGTTAGATTTTTGTGTCCATTTGTATTTGTGAGTCCAAGCAGTGGGAATGGGGTTAGGCTATGAATAACCCTATATATATGTAACAAGTCGGGATTTTTAGGGTTACTTAGTTACCTGAAAAACTAGTTAATCAAAGAAGAGTGTGAGCTAGTAAGAAGTTTGAAGGGTTTTTGTTTTGTGTCAAAGTTATGTGCTATGAAGGGAATATGCTATGAATATGGTGCATGAGAGTTGCATGGAAGTTGTAATGATATGCAGGTTGTGTGCGCAGATCCAATGTAATAGAGGAACAAGGAAAGTCTACAGGATGTGTGCACATACATGAAGTGCTTATTTATTGTGAGTCATTAATAAGAAAATAGCTTCCATGGTTTTCTCCCATCTTGGGTTTCCATGTAAAATCATGGTTCTCAATGTGTGTGAATGATGTTATGATGTGTTGTGTTATTTTGTTTCACTCTGCATAATAATGAATGAATGTTGTTTAATGATAAAGTTTATGAATGATATGAACAATGCATAGTTAATAAATATATGTTGTGGCTAGTTAAGTGTTATGTATGGAATCTGTAACACCCCGGTTTTGACACTGTTTGCATTAAATGTATATGATGTATATATTGTAATTAATCATGGTGTGGAGCTATAGGCAAAAGCCCCACCATCGATTTTACATTATATGTTCGGCGATTAAAATCAATGCCGATGGTATTTTGTGCTAGCCAGACACATTATAATTTGGAAATCATGTAAATATGCATTTTAATTAAAAATACCCACAACCAGCTATGTCAATACAACAATAATGAGAAGGGGCATGATTTCCTAAGGATAGGGGGGGGGGGGGATATTCAAACCTTTGGGCCAATGGGGAAAAGCCAAATCCAGAGGGAGAACCCATCAAACTATCAACTACCTTTCTTGTCTCATTCACCCAATCATTTATTACTGCCAGAAATTGGTTGGGTTGGTTATTGCATGGGATGGGCAATGTATGACAACCCAAATTCGAATTGGAGAAGCCATCAGTTTTTGGGAAACACGTTTTGACTCCTTGGGCAAGCAAAAACCAAAAAACGTGGGCCATTCTACCATGCTTTCATGTTTTGATGTTTTCCTCACCCATTTCTCCCTTCACGTGAGCTCTCTCAGGCATCCAGAACTTGGTGTGTGTGAAATCCTTCACATTTTTTGGTTGTTACCTCACTTTGCTTAGGCTGAACAATCGTTTTTGGTTATTATCAGTGGATGAGTTTCCTTCCCCACGTTTTGCTATATTTTTCTCCATAATTTTCAAGCTGGAAATCAATTTTTTCTGGAAATTCCTAGTGAGTGGGAGAGGAGACCCACGATTTTGGGTGTTACTAAGCCCGTTTCCTCAAACCCAGAAATCGTATTTGTGTTATGGGTGCATATTTTGGCCTTGGCCTGAATTGAATTGGGAGTGGAAATGGGGTCTGATCCTGTTTGGTAAACCTAGTGTGTGTAGGAGCCTCACAGACAGAGATAGAGGGCTAAATTTCTTCTCTGCACCCCTTGAATAGCACTGGAATGGAAGCCATGGCCCGAGGGACTGCATAGCAGAGAAGGGGATGCTTCCTTGTGTTGGGTGTGTGTGGATGTCTTAGAAGTCAGGCTAGTTCTGGTGCAGGTTTCCATAGCTCTTGGATTGAGCTCACTAGCTTAGCAGCCAGCCTTTCTAGCTCCCTATTAGCTTGATAAACCCAATTGTGTTGGCTTGGCTGAGTTTTGTGTATCTTTGGCTACATGTGAGCCTGCCAGTTTCCCCTTACTCCTTGAGGAATCATGCCCGGTTCAGGGGTGGAAGTGTTGCTGAGAGATTGATGAGCACACGGGCCTATGGCTGGGTGGAACGTTGCAGCGACGTAGCTGGTTGCGGGACAAGCTTCTTCTAAGATAAGTATTCTTGTGTTTAAACCCTTGCAACTGTGTTTATTTTATAAATCCATATGAACATGTTAAATGTCGTGAATGAATGAAATTGCTTTTGTTATTTAATAGTTATTTATGCATCTATGTATGTTTAAGTTCAATGCATTTTACTTTTATGTTCATGGGGATAGATTGCCCGAATAGTGAGTTGTTAGTCATGTCCTCTCCGCCGAGTAGAGGGGTGGGAACGTGACAGAATCTTTATGATCTATTGAAGCTCTATTATGATGAGTGTTATGGATTTTGGATTGCTCCCATTCACTTTCACAGATATTTGGTTCCTGTAGTTCCCATAGGTACCTTGGGTGAGACTTCGTCTGCTTCGCAAGTGATTTTGAAAGGGTCGGTATCTTGGGGTTGGTTGTTGATTAGTTAAGTGAATCTTGGTTGAAGTAAAATTGCGCCAACAAATAGTTCCATTGTCGAGACCTGGATCTGTGTCAAAGGGAGATGTGGCATCCATCTAAGCCAGAGATCGAGGATGGGGTCAACTGGAAGTTGAGGAAATTTGCTCAAGAACATAATAGAGATCCATGACTTAACTGGGAAGAATGGCTAGATTAACTTTCCAAAAGAGGTGTTTTCGAGGGGGGTGAGCCGAGGATTTGGACGCCTCAGTTACTCTAGGCCCTTAAAAGTGTTAACAACCAGATATCTTGTGTTGTTGATTATTGGCTAGATAGTATATTGGAGGGGTACATTACTAAGTTTGTTGTAGACACTACGAAGTCTTGTAGCCCAGGAGAAAGATAATTCTTCAAGGGACCGTGAAGTGAGTATTTAAGGTCTTTAAATTTGTGGATTAAAATGTTGCTTTGTGAAAAGGGGATTTTGAGGATGAACTCCAATAAGTAAATCATTCGTGCACGGTGAATCTCAGTGTTGACCAGAGGGTGGCCTGAGAGAATATATATGGAATGAGCTGAGATGATAAGGGGAGAAGAGAGTGAGACAGATGAAGAGTGTGATTTCCTAAGAAGTGTGAGAATGTTTAGGTCAAACAAGAGAAGGAAAACTACAACAAGGAGAGAGTGTTGCAGTGTGAATAAAGGATGGGACTATGAACGAGTACCACAACTCGAAGAAGATTCCTATGATAGAGAGGAGGACAAAGAGGAATATTACTAGCTCATTTCAGAAGATGAACCTATAGATATGTCTCAAACCAGTAGTTGTGGCATACCCATGACCTCGAGTACATATCCAGAAACTGATGTAAGACATAGTAGCTCGTCACAGTTTTTACAAGTAAGCAATAATAGTGGTAGTAGTCAAAGTAGTGCTTCGACTAATGTTAAAATTCCAAGTGTTGGTGTTGGAAAGGGGATCGAGTGCACAAGGTGCGATGAAGGAGATAGCGACAAGTGTCAAAGTGGATTGTGCAAGATAAAGTTACCGACAAGTGTGGTCGATTTGGTCGAAAGTTGTTAGAATATTGGTCTAAGTTAGTTAGGAAGTCGGCTTATGTGGACCTCTTTGTAAAGGCGCAAGACTATAAATAGAATTAGGAATGTAGTTAATAGATTATATTTTTAACCAATACATAGAAGAGGCTATGAATGTAAGGATCTTGTCTTTGTCTTTCGGATGTAAGCAGAGTCGATTGTTTTTTGGGTATTTTTGTGGATTGCATGTAGTTTTGGTTTGAGGATTCCGACTAAGGATGGATTTGTGATATGTTGAAGTTAATATGAGAAGGATGTTAATTCAAAAACTCTTGTCTTTTTTATGGTTGTAATCTGTGATATTTCTGATGTTTGAATGATGCGAAGTCTTTATGTGTTTAATGGGTTCCTATATGTTGACATCTTTGTTAGGTTAATTTGAATCATGATTGTTGCGGTACTAGAACTTGTTGCGAATGATGATAAGTAGATTGAATAAATGATGTATTAGAAACTTATGGATATATGAACTATATTGCGACAGAGTGAGATTAAGTGTGCAAGTTCTCTTCCTTTCTCCGAAAACACAGTTCCTCTAGCCCTCCCTCAAACATATCAGGTGAGACTGCATTTGCTTTGCAGGTGTTGCTGGACAGGGAAAAACCTGTTCGGGACGATGTTTAGGGAGATTGCATCGAAGGGTGTCGACAGTGAGTGAACCCCTGTCGAATGAAGTGTGCCAACAAATGGTTCTGTTTCCGAGACCATAGTGCAAGGAAGAAGAGTACATGTTGTGGCACCCTGGGAAACCGAAGATCCGGGACTGGTTCGATCAGAAGGCTCGAGAGTTTGCAACAGAAGAAAACCAGAGCTTCATACTGACAGCAGAAGAGTGGAAGACATATTTACTTTGATATTCATGAAATTTTCTTTTCTGAGTTCCCAATAATCTTGTATGAGTGGTTAGTGCAACTGAACTTCCAGAAAAGGAACTTCCAAGGAGGTGAACCTACTTACTGGACCCCTATACTGATCCAACGACTTAGAAGGGTAAACAATAAGGCATCAAGAGTTATCGAAGTGTGGCTCGACAACATGTTGGAAGGATATATCACTAAGTTTGATGTTGACACAATCAAATCCTATAACGACACAGAAAGGGAATTCTTCCAGGGACCAAGAGGGAGGTTTCTATTTCCTTTGCAATTATGGATTAAGATGCTCATCTACGAAAATAAATACTGAAGATGAACTACGATGAGTAAAGTTCTAGTGTATGGAGGTTAAGGGTACTGCGGAGATGAGGGTTGGAAGGAATTATACGGGGTATATGGATGGGGGTTACAACGAGACTGTGAGGGAAGTCGAGGAAGAGTGTGGTCTTCTACAAAGTGTGGCGAGGTTCTGACAAGAGAAGAGACGGAGGACTGAGGAGAGTCCCAGTGCGACTGGAACAAGAAATCACGAGAGGAGACCACAAGGGACTAAGCAACCCTACAGTGAAAAAGGAGATGACCAGGCTATGCCCGATTCCAAGGAAGGACCGACCCAAAGAAACAACGTACCTACACCTCTGTGCACTGCACCACATTTAGGAAGAAACACCAGACCATCACAAGATTTCCCTGTGTGTCACCACAGGAGTAATTGTAGCGAATCAACGAATATCGAAAGAAGACCCAGAATGGTGGGTGATGACATAAAAATTGTCTTGTTCCATGGGAACGAGACTGAAGATCCTGAGCAGTATTGGTTTTGCTGTGAATCAGTATGGACTATGAAGCAAGTCTAAGATGAAGATATCAAGAAAGGACAACTGGCGACAACCTTTCAAGGTTAGGCATTGGATTGGTACAAGAAGTTTGTACAAGTGCTGACAAGACATCAATAGAAGACGCTAGCACAGATTAGAACTGAACTTATTGAGGAGTTCATAAAACCTAAATCAGTGTCACAGTACATCATTGAGTTGAAAGAAATAAAACAATATCTAAACGAGTCGGTATGAGATTTTGATCAGAGGTTTAAGACACTAATGGCCAAAGTTAGCTTTGGAATGAGCGATGTGCAACACAAAGAATGGTTTATCGCGACAATGGTGACTCACATCTGGATGCCACTAATGCAGCTGAATATACACAAACCAAGGATCTGGAAATTGCGATGAAGCTGGAGTATTCACTAGTTGGCGAAACGGGGGTTGGTATGAACCAGATCCAATCGCAATTGGACAATCTTAATATTCAGTTGCAGGATATCAAGAAGGGAAAGGATGTCCGTGAAAAATTATGGTGCACTCTATGTCACACAGAAGGACATCATGAGGATCAATGTATGGAATTCCATGAATTTTTACAGGCTGGAGCCCCTAACCCATTGAGTCAAGGCGGTCTGCCCTGGTGTCAGATCTGTCAAACTAGAGGACATTGGTCTGAGGAATGTATATATCTCCAAAAGGTAATGTTAAAGTCAACGAATCTATTTTTTAACTTCTGTCGATTAGTTGGGCTTGAAGAGAAAGATTGCATAATATACAACTTGCTCCAAGAAAGAACAATGGACACGTATTTTATGAAAGGAGAAGAACACCCGTCGGTGGAAAGGCCACAACCACAACAACAACCACAGTTTTCTATGCCGCAACCATAGTACAATAAGATGTAGTATAATCAGCAGCAGCTGCAATATACTCGACCACAGTATTTTCAACCAAAATATGCTCAGCTACAGCCTAACTGGCAGCAACGGATTAACTAACCATAGTATCAACCACAAGGAGGATTCCACAGAGGTCGCAACGGAGGCTTCGGTCACAGAGGTACTATGGGATGAGGTTGTGGACTAGTGATGTGTTATAATTGTGGAGTTTTGGGACATTACCAAAGGGATTGTCCAAACCTATAGCCTCAATGTACATATTGCAGTATTGCAAATCACACTGTCAAAGACTTCCCACAGTTGATTGCGAAGTGGCAAGCCAAGAACCAGCCACGACCACAACTGAATTAGGATGTGAACCAGAATCATAATCAAGGACCAACTGTAAGAAAAATAACGATGGAACCCAGGACTCAACTCATAGATGTTGGATTCATAAATCGAGGAGCGACAATGGGAGATGACAGACCATTCCCACATATCCGACTAGTGGGTCAGAAGAAGGTACAATTCGACGTCGACGCTGAGAAAGAAACTTTCTTCGACATAAGAGACATACTAAACAAAAACACGGGTAAGTTTCCTATCTATGAAATGCCACCTACTTTTGATTTAACAGTTGTGTCAGGACCATCACAGAAGGTTGGAGCATTACAAAATTTTCTAGAAAGTTGTATGTGGCTAGCGAAAGATCCTGATGAATTAGAAAAAATAGCGAGTTTGTTGTGCCGACAGGAGAAAGGGTGATAAGACCATGCCATGAATTATTTGCATAAGAAGAAAAAAGGAAGGGAGATGAGAATGAATGTCCAAATCGGTGACTATGACGGAGATTCGGTCGTCTTGGACCTAGGATCAGATGTAAACATCTTAACGAATAAGACTTGGGAAAGGATGGGGAAACAGTAGCTGGTTTGGTCCCTTGAACAACTGCGACTAGAAAATTAGGCCAAGGTGTTGCCAATTGGATGGGTACCACACCTACTTGTCGAAGTGGAGGGACTGAAGACCTATTCATATTTCGACGTTATTGAGATAATTGATGAACGTAGCTCTTATCCCACACTGTTGGAGATTGGTTAGGCTAACGACAATCTGATAGTTATCAACTTCAAGAAGAGAGTGGTGACTTTTGAGAATCATGATATGCGGATCATTGCCCCATTGGATCCGAATGAAGGAAGAAGACACATCGAACCAGTAAAGGAGGAATTCATGGGAGGATGGGATCATGCATATAATATTTCTAAGGATTACATCCATCCCACCATAGACGGGGAGCTGGGCTGGAAAAGTTATAGCTCTGCATCATTAGATTCTGATGATGCACTGGATAATTGGCAGAACAGACTACATGAAGTATCGATCCAAAAATTTGGGCGAGTCACTCAGTCGCTGCGTCGGGTCGCAACAAAAGTTGTCAAACTACCAACATACGAAGGGCTACCCAACTTGGTTAGGTTTATTGACGAACTCGAGGCCAAAGTGTCAGAGCCTCAATGATTGTTGGCACTGGAGGAAGCATTGAAGGCGAGATGGTGGGATACACATAAGAGCTCGATCGACGGTTGGATGATATGTCACAGACTTATTGAAGTTTGATTGGGGAAACAAAGCACTACCAAGGGGAGAACTATGACGGAAGGAACGATCCCAATGATCATTTAGTCACATGTCAAACCACATGGGTGTCAAGGCTGAAGGATGAATGGGTACATTCCTTTGTCCATATGTTTGATGAAATGTCGCAACGATGTTACATAGCAGTTGAGCTGCGAAGGGATATTACAGTATGGGAAGACTTGACTGTCTGCTTCAGTCATACTTTCATATTTGCAAATTCTGACCTAGTGATACATAGTGCACTTCAGCACATCTGAAATGTAGTATTGGAAACAGTTATGGTGTCCTTCTCAGCATAATCACAAGAGACGCCAATAATGCAGTTGATGACGGAGTCCTACAATGTGATAGGAGAAACTAACGATGAGGATGGTCCAAGGAATATTAACATTGCAGAATCAGAAGGGATTTGGGATATCACAACACAAAAAATACTGACCGACAAATTCTAACAACCACTTAAGATAAGGAAGGTAAATATTGGGACGACAGAGGACCCAAGGTTTGCCAATGTAGGATATTACTGGGATGAAGCGACTATGGAAAAGATCATTGATCTACTGCACGAGTTCCAGGACTTGTTCCTGAATAAATTCCCTGAGATGAAATGGATTTTAGGAGACTTGGGAGAAATGAAGATCTCTTTGAATCCGGATGTGAAACTAGTAAAGAAACATCCTTATCGATTGAACCCATGACACAAGGAACATGTCAAGGCCGAGCTAGACAGGATGCCAAAGGCTGGCATCATCAAACTAGTGGAAGATTCATAATGGATCAGTCCAATGGTGGTCCAAGATAAGAAGACAGGGGAAATCTAGATATGTGTCGACCTAAGGAAGCTGAATGACGCAAGTCTTCATGATCCGTTCCCAACACCATTCACTGACGAAGTAATAGAGGGAGTAGGAGGACAAGAGATCTACTCATTCACATATGGCTTTTCAAGTTACCACCATATTAAAATTGCGAAGGAAGATAGACACAAGACCACTTTTGTAATAGAGTGGGGATGTTTTTAATACATAGTAATGTTGTTTGGCTTCAAGAATGCACCTGCGATCTTCTCCAGAATAGTAGTCGTTGTGTTCAAAGACTTCATTAAAAAATTCTTGGTAGTATACATGGACGATTGGACCGTCTACGGGTTGGTAAAATACCACATCACAAAACTTTGACTGATGTTAGAAAGATGTTGACAACATCAGATCTCATTGAACCTGAAGAAGTGTATATTTTGTGCTCCATTTGGGATTTTGTTGGGCCACATCATCTGCAAGGAAGGTATCTTGGTTTATCCTGCCAAGATCGCGATAATTGTCAATATACCTCAACCAACGACAATAAAAAAACTCAGGGTGACGTTGGGCCATACAGGGTATTACTGAAAATTCATAAGGGGATACACAACAATCACAACACCAATGGAGAAATTGTTGAAGAAGGATATGAAATTTGAACGGAGTGATGAGTGTCAGGGAAGTCTCGACACTCTAAAAATGAAGATGGCTACAATGTCGATATTAGTCGTTCCAGATTGGATGAAGGAATTTCACATTCACATCGATGCATCATCAATCGCATTAGGAGTAATTTTGGCGCAACCAAGTGAAGGAGCGATGATCACCTAATCTCCTTCTCAAGCAAGAATTTATCTACTGTGGAAAGGAACTACACAACAAAAAAGCGGGAAGGATTGACAATGGTGTATGCATTGCAGAAATTCCGCCATTACCTATTAGGAGGACACTTCAAAATGTTTACGGGTCATTCAACATTGAAATACCTGGTCAACAAGCCTATGTTGGGGGGGGGAATATTTGTCGATGGTTTATACTCTTCCAAGAATATGATTTTGAGATCATCATAAAGCTAGGATGGTTAAATGCAGGACTAGATCATTTGTCAAGGATTGAGACAAGCGAAGAACCAACCAACATCGAGGATGGCCTACTTGATGTGCAGTTTTTTAATATCAGAATGGTAGATGACCATTATGAACAAATTATCCAATTCTTGTCGACAGGGAAAGCGTCGGAGGACTTCACCACTAGTCAAAAGAAGCAACTAGTTGTTAGAGTAGTGGATTTTTAGCTAATCGCTAGACAACTCTACAAAATGGGGCCAAATGAAATTTCACATTGATATGTTCTACCGCATGATTAGGAGAGAATATTAGCTGAGGCGCATGATGGAATTGTAGGAGCACATTATGGAGGTCCTGTAAACGCCAGGAAGATACTCTGAGTTGGTTTATGGTGGCCGACAATGCACAGTGATGCCGCAAACTATGCGAAAAGTTACGACATTTGTCAAAGGATAAGGAAGCCATCACAACAGGACCAAATTTCGTTAGTACCTCTGGTGATGCTACAACCCTTTGATAAGTGGGTGGTGGATTTTGTGGGAGCCATCAATCCACCAGAAAAAATGGACGAGTGCGCGATACATCATCACAGCGACAGACTACTTGACTAGATGGGTGGAAGTAGCACCAGTGATGGATTGTACCGCTACGACAACAATGAGATTCTTATTCAACAATGTCGTTACTCGGTTTGGTTGTCCCAAGATTCTGATGAGCGATCAAGGGAGTCACTTTATCAACCACAAATAGTGCAATGATGGAAGAATTCAAGATCTAGCACAAGAAGAGTACCCCATATCACCCGCAAGCGAAAGGAACAGTCGAGGCATTCAATAAGGTATTGGAACATGCACTAACCAAGGTATGTAACACTGATCGCCATGATTGAGATTTGAAAATACCTACAATTTTATGGGCCTACAAAACCACATGTAAGATATTGACAGGACAAATTCCATTTAAGCTGGTCTATAGCCAAGAAGCAATAATGTCGATGGAGTACACATTCCCCACCTAGCACATAGTGGAAGCGACAAGCATAAGTGATGAATGGGCATTGAAGAATGGTTGACACAGTTGTTACAGCTTGAGGAGGATTGGTTCATTGCAGGTTTTCATCAACAAGTGGAAAAGGCATGGCATGACCATCATGTCAAAGAAAAGTACTTCCAGCATGGAGATATGGTTATCCTATACGATAACAAATTCACAAAGCACCCAGGTAAGATACAAATGCATTGGTTAGGACCTTATGTAATTCATTCCATCACCGACAGAGGTGTAATGCATCTAGATGGCGCATTGCTACTAATTCTAGTGAATGAAAGCCGACTAAAACCCTATCAAGATAGTCGGGTGCGTCACCATGACTTAGAAGCCGCACAATTAAAAAAAAAAGAAAAAAAAAGAAAAAGAGAGATGAAAAAAAAACTCAGGAGTAAGTAAATTGCATCAAGAAGGATCGACAGAGAAGAAAAGAGGCACAAATCACAGCAAAAAGGGAGCTCGACAACATCAGATGAAGGACGATGTAGTCAAATCGGGAAATAAATGCAACAATTAAACCCGATGGGAGACGATGCAAGTGGACAAGACACACATTTATGAGGAATTGGACTGTTGGATTTACAGAATCGACGACGGATTTGGTCAATTGTTGTGGGATTTGGCTATGATGATCGAAATAATTCGCACAAGCACTATCAAGTATATAAGAATCGACAAGGGAGGTGTCATTTGAACCATTGAGATAATTGAGAGAACAAGTGAGAGCAAATGAAAGTGTAAGAGAGAAGTGAAGAGCGCAAGAGAGATAGACCAATAGTGATGGCCCAAATAATTTCGAGTGGTAGTACACGGGGATCACCGACACCAAGTATACCGATTGTAGAAGAGAGACCAAAACTCTAGGAAACATTAACACGGTTGCCAAAGAAGAAGAGGGGTGTAAATCACCCAAATTCTCCACAGAGAAGGATCAAGTCGACCCAGAGTGCAACCAGGTCCACAGAAGTAGAAGTTGGCCCATCAACGGTGGGAGGCAAGGATTCTACAACACAAAAAGGGCCGATAGTTGACGACATTCCAGGAAGGAAGACGCACCAGCAGTTTGACTCATGAAGAATTAGCGATACAATATTAAGTTGTCGACAAAACCAAAGGGGGTGCATGTCACGATGAATATTGTGTCACATTTACAGAAGCTGGATTATAACAACCATGACATTTTGGCATATCCAGAATGAAACACAAAACCTTATGAAAAGAAACCGAAGGACAAGCGAGGTCTGATCACTAGAGTGTCGTCATAATGGGCCTTGGGGGTTTGTAGCGGTCGGGACTATTGGCAATCTCCCATATGCCACATTTCGACCGCTTGGCAGAAGTAAATGCATGTGTGAAGTAGCTATTGTCATGCTTACATGGAGGATATATTTGGTTGGATACAAAATTTCTTGTAACGGTCGACTTAATTTCCTAGATCACCATACTGCCAATGGTAGGGGTTGATCGATCATAGTATTTTCAAGGGAAAGATAATGACAAAAGGTTGGCCCCAAATATTAAGAAGAAATATGATGTCATTCGGGACAAGTAGGCATATATCATCAGTGCTATTAATGACAAGTCAGTTCAAGTCGCAACAAAGACGTTGGTTGTGAAAATTGTGTGGAAAAATAGACCCAACCAATGCACGTCGGGAGTGATTTCAAGCGCGGAGCAGTGCGCAGAGGGAGTTCATATGAAATGGTCCTTGTTTTTGTTGAACCAAATAATGGAAGATGCCATGTTGGCGCAAGGGGGGAAGAGGCCATTTACTTATTCATGGCTTTTGATATTGATCGCACTTGTGGTTTTCATGGAACCCAAGTTCTATCAAGGGATGGATGTGGAGGCAGTCAGAACATGCAAGGGAGCGCGATATTAGAACCTATGGGCACTTGACATTAAGGATCAGCAAATTGTCTGCAAAATATAATTTTACCTCTATTTTGATGGACGTAGGGACGCATAAGGGAAGGTTTTGCACCTCACTGAGGAGGCCGCGACAAAGTACAGATGGGTTGTGCGGTTTGCAATGGGGTTGCATGCAATACACATTCAGGAAATTCGAGATGTGGACCGCCAATTCCTAACGATGACCTACAAGCTAACTGATGAAGAGTAAGATGTTATTATTGATGACTAGACTGAAGAATGGAAGGTTTCGGTTGGTATCAATGAGCCATCGAATACGGAAACAGGATCACCACCCATTATTTGAGCTAAACAAGAGCAAGAGAAAGTGAATATTTATGAGGAAGATTCACAAGAATAATCATCTGCCACTTTGACAGATTCAGAACTAGGAAGGAAACGAGAATAAGGGCGAACGAAGAGAAGTTTCGAACAAGGAGAAGCAAGCAACACACCAAATATGGTGAATGATCAGGTAAGCTAGATATTGGTCGTGATTACCACTGCGACCAGTGAGAGCCAGGAAGAAATGAAGCAGCATTCGAAAGAGTACTTTCACCAAGTAAAGGGATTGTTGCGATCCATGACGAATGCCATTCTAGAAAAGGTACTATATACTGATGCACTGCAAAGAGCAGTTGAGATAAGTAAAGGCAAAAGGGTGTGGATTGTGTAGATTCCACCATGTGCACTAACAACAGGAAGTGAAGATGTCGACGCAATAATGAAATAATTCAACTTGATTAGTCTCAATGTCAATGAGCTATTGATGCATATGCTAGCACGACTACATAAGGAAACAAGTAAAGAAATCATGGACCGTGAGGAGATTGTGCATGATCAATTAGTCAAATTGCAGGAGTAGATAGCACAAGAAAAAGTGGAGATAGAACAAATGAAAAAGGCGCAAGAGGTAGCAATGATTGCAAAAACAAAGTCTTTCAATGATAGAGAGAGGTTGGAGAGGAATATCTTAGCCACATGCGAATAAATTCTAGACATCACTACAGAGATCTTTGTGAAAGAAAAGTTAGTGCGACTAGGCCAAACAGTTGTCGATTTAAAAAAGGAGAATGAGGAGTTGTAGGCTTGCGCAGTACCAAATATGCCACCTGAGCAGGTAGCAGAGTGCAGAAGCAAGATTGAGGAGGTGGTAGCATAGCTTGAAGAGTTGGAGAAAGAAATCGTTTCAATTGTTGAAGCAACGACATAGTTTTGGATGTGAGTAGTTTAGGACGACCAACTGCAACAATTAGGTGTGCAACTCAATGAGGAAGAGGTGCATCTGACAACGATGCAGGATCACTGAGAACGATGGCCCAAATTGTGCAAGTGAGCAAGGTAACATAGTTGAAATCCCTACAAAAGAGGTTCAACAAAGCACGAGAAAGGTATCATTGAAGGACTAATCAATTATATCAATTCCAGGAGGACACTGAGCAACTAGCACTGAAAGCTATGGAAATACTTGTGACCACACAAGAGGCATGGACTAAAGTGTTGCAAGTATCTGAAGAAGACCCAACATAGTAAGAGGTCAAGAAATGCATGACGCTGAGCACAAAGGTCAAAGAAGAGGTTGACCATATGTGAACAAAAAATAACACCTTCCTGGCCAAGCTGAACGAACCAACGATATCTAGCTAACGTGGCTTGAGGACAAGCCACAAGTTTGTGTCGGGGGACTATTGGAAAGGGCACCAAGTGCGCAAGGTGTGATGAAGAGATAACGGCAAGTGTCAAAGTGGATTGCGCAAGAGAAATTTACCGACAAGTGTAGTCGGTCTGGTCGAAAGTAGTTAGAATATTGGTCCAAGTTAGTTAGGAAGTCAGCTTATGTGGACCTTTTTGTAAAGGAACAAGCCTATAAATAGAATTAGGAATGTAGTTAGTAGATTATCTTTTTAATCGATAGATGGAAGAGGCTATGAATGTAACAATATCATCTTTGTCTTTCGGATGTAACCAGAGTCGATTGTATTTTGGGTATTTTTGTGGATGCATGTAGTTTTGGTATGAGGCTTTCGAACAAGGATGGTTTGTGATCTGTTGAAGTTAATGTGAGAAGGATGTTGATGCAGAAACTCTTGTCTTTTTATGGTTACGATCTGTGATATTTATCATGTTTGAATTATGCGAAGTCTTTATGTGTTTAATGGGTTCCTGTATGTCGACATCTTTGTTAAGTTAATTTGAATAATGATTGTTGTGATACTAGAACCTGTTGCGAATGATGATAAGTAGATTGGATAAATGATGTATTAAAAACTCCTGGATCTATGAACTATATTGCAAAAAAGTGAGATTAAGTGCACAAGTCCTCTTCCTTTCTGTGGAAACGTGGTTCATGCAACCCTCCCTCAAACATCTCGGGTGAGACTGCATCTGCTTCGTAGGTGTTGTTGTACATGGTAAAACTTGTTTGGGCTGGTGTTTAGGGAGAATGCATCAAAGGGTGTCGATATTGAGTGAACCCCTATCGAGTGAAGTGTGTCGACAGTCGGTCTTTTAGTACCAAGTCAAATAGTACCTCCTAGGAACATAATGGCTGGGGACAAGATGAATAACCTATTTTCATGGAATTGGATCAGAGGATCCACAACAATACCGGTTTCTCTTTGAAGTTGTATGGACTATCAGGCAAGTGCAAGATGACAATGTGAAAAGAGTGCAATTAATTATGACTTTATGAGGTCGTGTGTTGGATTGGTTCATGAAATTTGCCAATGTACATGTTGGAACACCACATAAAACATTAGCACAAATTAAGACTGCTAAAGTAGATGAATTCTGAAAGATGAAGTCTAAGTAACAATAGATTACTAAGTTAAAATAAATCAAGTAGTTAACAACTGAATCTTTATGGGACTTCGACCATAGGTTTAAAATGTTGATGGATTGTGTGAGTTTTCAAATGACCGATGTTACATTAGGAGTGGTTAATAGTTGCATTATTGCCACATATCAGAGTTCCATTTATATAATAGAATATTGTGTTGTAGACTGATGCCTTGGAGCTTTCCATAAAGCTAGAGGCATCACCTATCAAAGAAATTGGTGCACGCATTGTTCGGATCCAGTTGTAGTTGGAAAATTTGTCATTACAGACTCAATACATTGAAAAGGGGAAAGATATAAGAGAACAAGTTTGGTGTACACGATACAAATCAAAGGGACACCATAAGGATCAACGTCCAATGTTCTAGGACTATATAGTTGTAGGAGCTCCTAATCCTTTGAACCATGGAGATGAAGCCTTGTCTAGAAATTATCAGACTAGAGGACTTTGACCAAAGGAATACTATCTATTGTAGAAGATTGTAAGTACTCCTAAGAACTTATTTTGTAAATTTTGTAGATCATTGGGTCCTGATGAAAAAGATTATTGGGAATATCAGTTCCTCACAGAATGTACAATGGATACCTATCGAATGAAAGAGGATGAGCATGCTGAAGGAAGTGAAGTGCAATTCAATTAGCCCCGAGGTGGATTCGGTGGGCATGGACGAGGAGAATTTGGTCAAGGTAGAGGCCAAGTAATTTGTTACAACTATGGTCAACTGGGACATTTCGCAAGAGACTGTCAAAACCCATGTTCAACATGCACATATTGTAGAGCACTAGGCCACACTATTGAAGATTGTCCTCAACTAATAGAAAAATGGCAAGCGAGAGGTAATCAAAATCAAAATCAAAATCAAAACCATAATGTTTAAAAGATATTAGTAGAACCAAGGGAGAAGCAACCTATTATCACTGTAGTTACATGAGGAGGAGCTTCGACATGAGACGATAAAGGAAGTCATGGTAACCAATGCGATCCAAGAGTTAGAGGAAATTTGGGGTCTAAAATGGGCCTCCTAAGGAAAATACTAAAAAAAGCCACATCACACTACAAATATGCCATGTCAGATTAAATATAATGAAAATCTAATGAAACTCAACCTAAATTGTCTCATTAATGGTAGTTGACAACTATATTGAGTTAATGTAGAGTTAAGAGATATTTGTTAAAAATATTAATGAAATATTTAGATTCTTGTGCACACATAATAAATGATAGGAAACTTTTGAATTTTATATTATTATTTTTTTAAATGAATAGACCACTACTTTTTATATATTTAATAAATGTAAAACTCAAATATATTCATTTATAATGAAAAATATAATTATAATAGTATTAACAAAATAAAAAAATCACTATTTTATTCTAATATAAATTTTATATTAATTCATATAAAAAATATTACATCACCTAAAATAAAAAACAATAAACTATGTATATTCAAATTATTTTTTGTATTAATATAAAAAAATTGTGGTTTAATGGGTAAGTAGGTAAGAGAGAAAAAAAGTAAAATCAAATTTTATTATAATTTTAGTAACCTTAAAAATAGTTTTTATTTTTTATTTTGTTAGTATTTAAATGTTTTATTTATTTTTGGATGTAATAATTAAATATATTTATTTTTTAAATATTATTTAATAATATTAAAAATACTAAATATCTTTTATTTAGTGTTTCAAGATAAGTCTATTTAAAATTAAATATTATTTAGTTTTGTTTTTAAAAAATTGATTAATAAATGTTTTTAGTATTTCAAAATGCTTCCACTACAATTTTAATTAATGCAAAGGTTATGTTTTAGAGGAGCTGGAAGTAGTGATCAAATAAAATATTCTATATTTATTAGTTAAAGTATATTTATCTTATTTCGAGGTGATCTTTTCAAGAACTTAACCAAGGTGAGGTTGATATGGAGTTAGCTATTGTCAAATAAAAATATGACACATAAGCATTATGTGTCCAACTCAACCATAATGGTTGACCAAAGATATTGAAATTCTATTGGTTTAAAAATTCAACTCAATCCAGCTCATCCATGGCACAGTTTTTTATAAGGCCCATTTTAGACCCAAAATTTCCTCTAATTGAGTCAGACCAACTTTGTAGCGACCATTACCATTTGATGTCTAGAAGGAAGATGAGTTTTTATTTGAATCCACGAATGAGTTTATTCCAAAGAAAAAAGGAGCTTCGATATCTGCTCCACCACCAGTATATGATGAAGTCCCTCTCTACGACATGCCACCTCGCTTTGACTGATCAACCCTAAACAAATCTCAAGGAAAGGTAAGTGCATTAATTTTTTTTTTGAAAAGTTGTTTGGTTTTAATTAAATAGGAAAATGCATTAAGGAAATCATAGAGTCTACTTGATGAATCCGAAGGAGAACCTAGGCAGGAAAGGGTTGTAAACCATGTGCAAAAGAAGATAAAAACTTGAAGGGAATTGCGACTTGGTGTGCATATTGGGGATTATGACATGGATTTTGTCATTCTTGATTTGGGATCTAATGTGAATATCATTACTAAGAAAACTTGAGAGAATATAGGAAACCCAAAATTAGTGTGTTCACCTATACAACTGAGATTGGTGAACCAACATAAAGTAATTCCTTCCAGAAGAATGGTAGGTGTTCTTGTTGAAGTGGAAGGATTACAAACTTTTGTATATTTTGAATTAATAGAGATTGTTGATGGTACCAATCCATATCCTGCACTGCTTGGTATAGATTGGGTGATTGAGAACTATACTATCATATATTTTAAGAAAAGGTTGCTCACATTTGAAAATAGAGATATCATATTTGTCACACCTTTGGATCCTTTAGAGGGTCTGAGATATGTCGAACCCGTCAAGGAATAATACGATGCTCACGATATGGAGAATACAAATAACATCACTTCAAGAGTAGATGATTATGTCAACCCTACAACTAATGGTACCTTGAGTTGGAGAAGCATCAATTCATGTTCATCAAAATCCTACGAAGCTCTGGAAAACTGGTGTGCACATGGCAAAACTGGCTACATGAAGTCACATTGAGGAGGTGTGCACATGTTACAAAGTCATTGTGTTGGGTTGGAAAAGAGGTATTTGATATTAATACTTATGAGGGATTACCTAGTTTAGATGATTTTATTCCTGATTTTGAAGTCAATGTTCCTGAGAAATAACGGCTGTTAGCATTAGATGTAGTGTTCAAAGCTACCCCAACCAAGTGATGGGTTGCACATAAAGAGACAATTGAGGTGGACCCTCTATGGTCCACCTCTATTACTGCCTAAAGAGGCTGCCCTTTATTAATGCCTCTTGCTTCTCATGAAGCATTAATATAAATGGACCCTCCATCAAACCAAAATTTCCTTTCACATCCTTAGGTGCTAGGAGTAAAGGAATGGCAACCAACTGTGACTCTCTATAAAGATCATCCACTGAAATAGTAGATGCATGGTCTCCATTGTTGGATAATACAACAAGAATTTGCATGTGTGCCTCATCCAAGGATGTGACTTTCCTCCATAGAGGCAAGCTGAGTTCTTCCTTGTGCAAGACAAATTCCTCAACATGTTGTATGCCAATCTCGTCATGGAAATTTGCTTGTGCAACTCCCTTCCACCATGTACCTTGCATAACTATTTCTACAAGGTATCTCCATGCGTGTCATGTAATCTTCCACCCAATATGTATGTGGATGAATGGCATCAAATGGCATCCAAATGTGCATAGGCTACTGCTCATCTAAATGGACATTGTGAGAGATGTCCAATGGAATCATAAGATGTGCTCTCACCTCTAGGAGTCCTCATCTCTAAAATGCATCTATCAATAGATGGACATATCTCACTACTACTGCATGGTCCAAGTAGAATGCACTTAATTACATCCTCCATAGACGAGTATTTCTCATATAGAGAAATATCATGATCCTCCAAGTGTGAAATAAGTGCTCTACAACCAATCTCCATGTAATGTACCTAATTGTCTCTTTTAACCAAGAAGATAACGGGGCACTCCATTTTTATATCCAAATTTAACATTCATGTCCAGTTTCATTTTTATTCAAATACAGTGCATTTAACAACAAAACTAAAAAATCATGGTCACCTAAAATAGTTTATGCATTCATTTAATTTATAGGTAACACAACATTAACACACATGCCATGTCAGAAAAATAGGATTGTAGAGCAACAAAAATTAAAAAATTAAACAATATGCAAATATTAAACACATTACAAGAGAGACACAGATATAACATGGTTCACCTAAGATGGGGTACGTCCACACAAAAAATTTCAATCCTGTATTATTATTCCTTGTAGTGAAATGAAGGGATGCAACCTACAGCAACCCCACTGCACTTCTTCTTCATTATCTCACAAAATCACAAAGATTGTTTTACAATACTACAATACAATGCACAACCGTATTAAAATGCTTTCCTTTTATAGGGGGGCCACCCAATACCATGGGTCTGCAAACTGTTGGCCAACGAACATCCCAAAAATTTCTTTCGGGGGCTCGCCGACCCCTATACCCCCTAGCCGATGGGGATGGGCCCCACTTTATCCATGTGGAGGGACGATGTCCCCCTGCACCCCCTAGTTGGGACAAGTGTATAGTAAAACTGGGGTACAAACATGACTGAACAATAAAATCTCTAAATCTGGAAGATCAAGATCCACAACCAACAATCCCCCACTTGGAGACCGATCACAACAACTCCACCACTGCTACACTTATTGGACTATGCTCTGAACCTTGTAGTTGGAAAATTTATCTTCTTCACCTTCATGCTTAAAGGCCAACTGAAACTAAGAAGGAACTCAGTTTCTCTCTAGTTACTACCTTTGTCAACATGTCTGCAAGATTCTAGCTAGTATGTATCTTTTCCAATTTTAACAGTTTATCTTTGAGAACATATGTTATGAAATGGTACTTGAGATGTATGTTGGAGTTTCTCCCTTGGACCTAGGTTAAGACCTTCTTTTTATGACAACAAATCCCAATATATCAGGTTGATAGAGCAAGGATCAGTCGATAACACCTGCGACGCAGATGCAGCCTCAACTAACATATCTCTTACAGGTAACTGCCAGAACTAAGTTTTTGCAGTTGTGTGGTGATTGACACCTTTCTATATCACTCTAAGAAAGCTGATGGATGTATGACTTATACTTATTACACACATTCAAGATATTAATTTATGTGTCCTTCGACATAGATTTACAATAGTCAACATACTGCCTAATGCACAGTTCCAACTAACAACAATGCAACATATGCATATAAAGACTTATTCGTAAGAAAATACACATAAATTCTTGTGACATAAACACATTCATCAAATACACATTGACACAGTAGTTAACGTCGAAACCCATCCGAGAAAAACTACAAAGGAACTCTTCATTTGGCATGATAAATATATGGCACCTTTCATCTACGCACTCAGCTTGTAGACTTTGTTCTAGATATTATTCTCCCATCTATACAGAAATATCTCTCCTCTTATGCTCTTTAGTCTCTGGTATCTGAAGTTTTCTCTCATTCACTGTACTGTCGATTC
This sequence comes from Pseudotsuga menziesii, assembly GCA_001517045.1. NCBI lineage: Eukaryota > Viridiplantae > Streptophyta > Pinopsida > Pinales > Pinaceae > Pseudotsuga > Pseudotsuga menziesii. The sequence continues at coordinate 45,185 of LPNX010601432.1, read as the reverse complement.
GTACAGAGCATGGATCGAATCACTCTTCTCTACAACTCAATAACTTTTTGACTCTTTGACTCTACAAATAGACACAAATCAACTAGGACATAAAAAACCAATCGACGGACTAGGAAGTAGCAGAATTCAACCTGCACACAATTGGGGTGCTTTTTTTTATATAATATTACATGTCGTATTCAACTGACTTCATTATGTTAGCCAAAATGATGTCATTCCTATTCTAGTTACAATTGTCAGTAGGCACTATCGACCCAAAATACAAATATGCTTTATTCCCTAAAGGGCGTGTGACTATTAGCCTACTTCTTATCCACAATCTATCGAGTTGTCCTTTTCATCCGCTGCATGCCTTCTATTGTGGCTTCTTCTGTTGTGATTGATCTCATCGCAACTTTCCTTCTATTGCAAAATTCGTCCTTCGTAACTTCCCTTCTAGCGCTACTTCTTCTATCGTATCTCTTCCTTCGTCACAATTTCCTCTGTAGCTGATTCTTTTATCATCATTCTTCCTCCATCGCATCTTCCTCTATTAGGTGACCAAACTCTTCATACTTATGGGTAGAATTATGACTAAATTCTGCCTAACTTTACCTAGGTCCAACAGGACCCCAACACTCAATTGTGGCTCGTACCAAGACATGCTACACTACTCCAATTCTTATGTCATTGTGACGACCTTTCTTTGAAAATCTTGGAATATTTTCACTATTTCCCATGTCTCCCATCACACATATTTCTACAAGTTTTCCAGAAGGTCAAAACTGATATGTTTCGACATTGTAAGTCCTGCGGACTCTGCTGCTTGTCATACTTTTTGGTGTACAGGATGAATACTACCTATAACTCTTTCTACTTCGACCTATAATTGGATGACCTTTGCAGTCCTCTGCTGTTGTTGAGTTCAAAACACTGCAACTTTTTGTTGTAACTTTTTCATGTCCGTAGCCTTTTCCATTTTGTCTGCTAAGGCCAATTTCTTCATTTCATTTTTCATCTAAGTTTCCTCTGTCTCAGCAGTGCGCAGCTACTTTGTGACTTTCTCTAACTATGCATCATAGATCGATTCTTCCCAAGTATGAGAAACTTGTTCGACTGCCTTGGAATACAATTCCTCTTCTTCTTCTATTTTCTTCGCAGCTTCTACTGTTGCTATCATTCTCTCTTCTTTTGAAGAGTTACTGCTTTGGAGAGGTAGGACCGACAAGAAAGAAAAGATCATCGACATCACCAATTATATCCTGAAATTCTTGGAAATCCGGAGACAAAATCCCAAGTGCTTTTTTGGACCTTCTTTTCTTTGACTTCTTCCTCCCTATAGGAAGAACATTTCATCAACTGCTTCTTCATTGACACTGGAATCTACCATCTCATCTTCTTCTCTCATGTAATCATCACCAAATATATCTTGTGCTTCTTGTACAATTTATGGTGATGTTGTAAGCTACCATCGTTGTTCACCATTATCTGAAATTAGTTCGGACCAACAGATTTTACTAATGGATACTTTGCATTCTTGTGGGTCTACCCATCACCGCGTCTGACGGTTTAGGTGGAATATCATCCGGTAGCCGAATTTAAACTGTTGCTTCTTCATATTCCATCATTAGTGTTGGGAAATTTTTCTTCTTGCAGGTACCATAACGTTTCTTTGTTGACAAACCAGGTGAGTCGGTTCGTAACCTTACTTCAAGGATGACTTGAGGTTGTTCAGTTTCTTGTGCAATCCATTTCTACAGTGGAACATATCCAATAGTGTCTTCCATAATGATTACAATCACGACCTCATATTATGTAGCTCTACTTGTGCTGGAAATTGAAAGAACCATGCTATGCGAAAACTTATTTTGACTCTTTCAGTTGCAAACATAAATCTCTCTCTCACATGCAGCTAGATGAACTGAATACTTGGGCGCAAATGGTGATAACGTCTAGCCGTTCATTCTATCAGTCATTCACATGAGTAGGAAATAAATGGAATGGTAGTTGTCCTTTCGATCACATGGGATGACCATTCAAATGATCATTAGGAAACTTCTATGCATGCTTCCACTCACATGTCACATCAATGGTAGTCATTATGCAATAAAGACAGAAGTGACCAAAAAGTACATTGCCAAATCTCTCGAGATTTTAAATTAATTATGAGCAGCTGTCATTTGTATGACTCAAATTCATCTCGTGACATCATCATTGTTCTTGCGACTGGTATCCATCCTTAGAAAAAATTATTTCGATGCGATAGACAAGGTGTCTTTGCCTTCATTTTTAATCTTGCGACAGACAAAGAGTCTACAACATTTTCCTTTCTCTACAACAGACTAGCAGTCTGTGATAGTCTTTACTTTTGTTGTGCGACAGTTGTTTCCCTGTGATTAAATCAAAATTTCTCAAAATGGTTTTGTCTTATTTATTTATTTTGATCGAGTCACGACTATCGTGATAAGGATTTATCCAATTTACGTTTACTAGTCCTGTGATAGGTGTTCCATCCAACTTCTGTAGTTGCACTGTGCCTCCATTAGTGATATGAATTACAATATATGGTCCTAGCTAGTGAATTTTCAGCTTACTTGGATGCTTGAAGAATTTGCTATCGTACAGGAGAACAAGTCCTTTAACCTAAAATTGCTTGTGCTTGATTTGGCGATCATGCCATACTTTTTGTCGTTCCTTTTCAGCGTTTTGATGATATCCTACAACATAATGATATTCTTCCAACTATATCAGTTGCGACAGTCTTTCCTCGACAACACCTGAACATCTTTCATCTCCATGATTGAAACAATCCTTAAGCTGGGTACAATATATTCCATCAACCTCACAAATTTTTGTCCATATAATACCAATCAAAATGGAGTTCGACCTGTCAACTTCTTAAAGGTCGTGCGATATGCCCATAGTACTGCGGAAATTTTTTGATCCCAGTCATCTCTTTGGACATTGCAAATCTTTGTCAATGCATTATGTAGAATTTTGTTAAATGCTTCGACAACACATTTCGTTTGAGGGTGATATGGTGTTGTATTTCTATGCTGAATTTGGAATTCTTCCGTTAGTTCCTCAATCAACTCGTTGACAAAGTGTGTGCCTTGGTCGCTTATCAAAATTTTTGGGCAGCCAAATCTAGACACAACATTTTCAAATAAAAACTTAGCAGCAATACAATCTTTTACTGGCACTGCCTCAACCCATATGATCAGATAGTCAAACGATGTAATGATACATCTTGCACCTGTGCACTTCCCTGTTGGATGAATAGGACTGACAAAATCAATGACCCATTTATCAAATGTTTGCAAATTTATTTGGGGTACTAATGGAATTTCATCTCATTGCGATGAACTTACAATCTTCACAACTGTGAGAGTACTCTGGGGATTATACATGCATGGTGGGCCACCACAATCCTGCTTGCAATATATTTTAGACTATATCTTTTCCAGTGTAATGGCATCCCATGACACCAACATGCACTTCATTCAATATCATCGGTTTCTCATGCTCCAAGACGCAAAGACAAAGAATCTCATCAGGGCCCATTTTATATAACTGTTTAGTGATCAATTGGAAGTCCGAAGCTCGCACGACTATCTGCTTCTTCTGTGCAGTAGTAAATTCAGTTGGTGCATATCCCATACTAGAAAATTGTATGATGTATCTGTAATGATCATCAAACATTGTTATTGCAAATAGTTTCAGATCAAGGAGACTATCGTCGAGGTTACCAGGTTCTTCTCCACTTTCGATCCTCGACAGATGGTCTAGTCTTGAATTCAATCGATTGGGTTTAACAATGAATTCAAAGTCAAATTCCTGAAAAAGGAGAAGCGAATGACAAATATCCCCCCAATATTGTCTTATTAACTGGGTATTTTGAATGTTAAATGATCTGTGTACATTTTAAAATTTCCACGCAACAAATAGTGTCTGAATTTTTGTAGAGCGTATACCATAGCTAACGCTTCTCTTTCCATCGTGGTATAATTCTTCTTTGTTTTTGATAATTACCTGCTGGTGAAGGTAATAGGATATTCGATCGACCCTTCTCCAGGCTACGCTAGTATCATGTCGAGCGCAACATATGACGCATCAAAATGTACATGAAATTCCTTTTTCCAGTCTAGAAATACAAGTATGGGCATTGTAACCATCTTGTTATTTAAAGTGTCTAGAATTTCTTGGCGCTGTTTCGTCCATTGGAATTTATCATATTTCTTCGATAAAAATTTCCATCATCGCAGTCACCTTTGCATATCCTTTAATAAATTTGTGATAATATCATGTATGTCCCTATGTTTCTCTTAATTGCTTAACTGTGGTAGTTGTTGGTAGGTCGATGATGATCACAATTTTTCCAAGGTCGACCAAGATTCCATCGTGACATACCACATGGGCCAATAGAATCCTGAACGGGGCACAAAAGATACATTTCTTTAAGTTCAATAAAATATGATACTAGCGACAATGTTCCAGCATCATCTCGAGGCTCCCAATATGATCCTTAATGAGCCCGAATATTGTCTAATCATTGAAGTATACCTCAATAAATTTATGGATAAAATCATTGAAGGAAACTACTACTATTTTGGAAAAGACATCAAGAGCATTCTTGAGTCCAAACAGCATTACTGTGTATTGGAAACAACCCCACTCCATCATAATAGTTGTATTGTTTCAATATTCCTTTGCAATTCTAATATGATGGTATCCATAGAAACCATTAGTGAACGAATAAATCTCTTGAGCCTCGACACTTTCCAGTACCTCATCAGTAAACGGAGTTGGAAATGGGTCATGTAAACAAGCCGTTCAATTTTATTAGGTCGACGCAAATCCACACTTCATCAGTAGTATTTTTATCTTGCATTACTAATGGACCGATCCATTCTGATTCTTCTATTGGTTCTATTATACTTGCTTCCAAAATTCGGTCCAATTCTACCTATACATTTTCTTTATACTGTGGATTCAATTGGTATGGTCAATGCTTGACAGGTTTTGTGTTAGGCTTCGAAGGTATCTTCATTTATCCAAGGTCTCTGATGATCGATTTCATCCCTGAGAATTTTGTAGGGAAAATATCTTGAAACTCATGCAATAGATCTGTGATGTTCCTAACAATTTTGTCATCCCATTAATCTCCAATAGTGGCAAATTGTGGATTCTCCGAGGAGCCAATATTTACTTTCTTGACTTTTAGTGGATTTAGAAATTGGTCAGTGGAAATACTAAATCCTTCCACTATGTGCACACCTTCAGACTCAGGTATGTTTATGTCAAGTGGGTCATCATCATCAGGTTATCCCGTCACATTATAGCACTCCATCCAGTGCTGGATTATTGCGCTGCATTGATCGAAGTTTGTCATTGCAACATGGATATCTTCAAATATCTTTGTTTTGATTACTTGCAATGCAACATCAATTGACGGATAATCATTGACAAATTCAAATGTGTGAATGAATCTAGTTTCTAACTTATCCCATTGAATAGTTCCTCGTATCAACTCAATTGATGTATACTAATTCCTTGGTATCATTTATAATGTGTGTATGAATTGATGAGCCCATTCCTGTCCCGGACATGCCTCCCTTGTCGCATGAAAATACTCGATATGCTCGACAGGATTAGTCAATCCTATATACTTTTGACCAGTATAACTAATCTCTTCTTCAAACCTTATCTCCAATAATATTCGATATTGTGACAATTCTGAGATAGATTCTTTATGTGCGTCCCACCACCTAGCGGGCGTAGCTTTCAGTACATAGTATAGGGAAGACAAGCACTGAGGTTCTATGACTTTTTCTTCAAATTATACCAAAAAATATGCAAGGTTAGGTAAACCTTCATATGTGGGTAAATTGCTCGCCTCGATTCCTACCCATCACATAGATTGTGTAACTCTTGTGCACCTTCTCATGGACACTTCAAGCAACCAATTCTGCTAGTTTTCCAATGCTTCACTAGAATCTAATGTACAAAAAATTATACTTCTCCAACTAAACTTTGTGTCACCTGCTGGATTTACATAATCATCCCTTGCAGATGTGATGTTATAAATATTGTCAAAATAGTCTCCTTGTCCTTCACTGTTTACTGGCTCGACGTATCTCTGACCTTCTGTTGGATAAATTGGTGCCACCACCTTAGCTCTGAGTCTTCAAATGATAAGATTATTTTCTTAAAATTTATGATGGTCTAATTATTGATCACCTAGTCGATCCAAAAAAGTGTAGGATATGGGTTTGTGTCATCGACAATGTTGATTACTTCAAAGTCAACATATGTTCTCAAGCCTTCTACCTCGGCGGGCACTTGGGCCAGTCGACCAATAGGTATGAACTTCGAATGATTTGCTAATCTAAGATGAATAGGAGAGCAATCTAGTCGAGGCTTACCCATGCTTTCCCATGTTTGCCTCACCAAAATGTTGACATCGGATCTTAAGTCCGAAATGATATAGTCCATATCATAGTCTCCTATCTGCACAGTCATTCGTAACTCTTCTAACTGGTCACAATTATTCCTAAGGTTCTTCTATTAGAGCTGTCAATTCTGCCATAAAATATTTATCGTGTATTAGCGATAAGCAACTTTTAAAAAATTCTTTAATTTTACTAAGCTTTCCCGTTATTTGCTTTTAGAATAGTTGATCAAACCTTTAAGGCATCTCTCTTACTTGTCCTCTTGGTAGTGTAAGAGTAGACGTCGACACTTGATTATTGTCGATGAATTATGGTCGCATGTCCAAGAATACTTCTTTATCTTTCTAGATGTCGAACGATACTTTCTTTTGTGCTGTTGGTCGCACCTGCAGTTATTCATTCTTCGCATCTTGGTTTGCTCCAGTCATAACACCTCCCCTTACAACAACTATTTGTGTTTCCCTTGGCTCAACATAAATCATTTGGATATTTTGGTTGGGGTTTGGATGAGGATTCTGTAGAGTAATTGGATTTGCCACATTCATATCCTACCACTTTGCGATCGATTGCAGACACTATTCGACGGTATGATCAAAACCTTTGTAATACAAACATATCTTTGTATGGTTTGCACAATCCCTTGCAAAATGTCATGGTTGTCCACAATTATAACATATGATTTGGCATCTTCTGCAACTAGATACTCCTCCTTGTCCTCTACCTTACAAATTTCCACTCCCTGTTGTTGATGGTATTGCTGCTGCGTATAATGATTTTATGGATACCGAGGTTGGGGATACTCAGCTTGTTGGTATTGAGCAAGAGCCCACTCAGCTTGCATTTGTTATTCATTCTTCACCAAATAAGTGTCAATCATTTTCTCCTGCAACAACTGAAATGTTTTGTAGTCCTTCTCATCGTGGCCTACTAATTTACAAAATTTACAGTACATACTAGTCGACGTACTTACAATCTTCTGCAAGTAAAAACACTCTTTCGACCGATTACCTCTAGTATGACATATTCTACACCAAGGAATCCCTTGGGTTTTTATCGGGTTATACACTCCCGATGCGTCATAGTTCATGAACACCATACAATTGTCCTTATGGTGTCCTTTAGATATACATCTGGTACACCCGAGTTCTTCTTAGATTTCCTTCCCTTTCTTAATATCTTAAAGTTGGAGCGTAATATTGGCCAACTGTGACTAAATTTTCAACATTCCCATACTAGTTTCTCCTACAGGTGAGGATTCTAGTTGCATGGCTAGCTCCAACGATTCAGTCTACGACATAATATTTTGTTACATCAAGGGAATTTGGATGTGCAGAAACAATGCTGTAATGGACAATTCTTTGTGTTGTACATACGACATCTGGAAGCTTACTTTAGCCATCAATATTTTAAATCTCTGGTCGAATTCCCACACAGACTTCATAGAAAATTGCTTGATATCTTTAATCTTTGTGATGCACTGAGATTCAAATATTGGATTTTTGAATTCATCTATTAGTCCAACTCGAATTTGGTTGAGTGTTTTCTGTGCGACTACTAGCGAAACCAAAACGAACTTCATATACCAATCCAGTGCAAGACCCCTCAGGGTTGTGATCATTTGTTCCTTCTTTATTGCTTCATCTTGGACCTGTCACATGGTCCATACGACTTCACATATAAACTAGTGTTGCTTTGGGTCTTCTAACTCGATTCCATTGAATATCGATAGCTTAATATCATTTCTGGCCATTTGATTGGTCCTTGGTACTCTTGGACAAAAAGTTTGGTTAGTTGGAATTCCTTGTTCACTATTTCCATAGTTAGTATTACTAGTATTGACAAACCCAATAGGAGATGAGTTTTCGGATCTTACCTCCAGAGATGTTCACGAGGTCATAGGTGTGTCGTATACGTATTCTGGAACTAGGGATTCTTCTTCTTCTTTGTTGCAAGAACCTCCATGTAAGTGCAACATGAACTCATAATATTCTCCTCTGATCGTACTACAACTTCCTCTTCTTGTTATAGTTCTTCTTCTTTTTCTCAACCAAAATATCCTCCCACTTCTTAAATATCCAACCTCTAATGCAGTCTTGTTATCTCCAAGGAACATCTCAACTTATTTTGCTCCATTTTTCTCGCACTACGTCTGTGACATAACCCAAGTCTTTTTGTACAGTTCTTTATGCGTTAAATTCCATTATTAGGATTCCTTTTTCACACACAAGCATCTTTATCCAAATTCTTAAAGATGTCAAGTATGTTCCTTGTGGTCCTTGGAAATTTTTTCTTTCCACCTCACTATATGAGGTTATTGTGTCGACAACAAACTCAGTAATGTATCCCTCCAAAATATTGTCTACCCAAAAATTGACAGCCCTCCACACAAGGTTACTAATATTCTTCAGCCATTGAACTGCCTGAGGATTCCACTCTGTCGGTTCTCCTTCTTAGAATTTTTTTCGTTGGGTTGTTAGCTTCAACAACCACTTAGACAATAAAACAAGAAACTCACAAAAGAAAATTTTGTGAATATCCTTATATAAGTATCGCTCCAACCAGTTTTTCGGACTCAACTGCGACCCTTAATTTATTATTTTGCAAACTGTAACACTTTGGAATCCACCCACTCTTGTATTTCTAGTTTTGTTGGGTGCCAAAACATATCCCTCACCACAATGATTCATGGTCCCATCCACAAAACCATTTTTTTTTGTTTCTCCCTTCGACCCAGGTCTATAACTTATTTGTACGACAACAAATTCCAAGATATTGACCCGACAGAGCAAGGCTCAATCGAGAGCACCTACAACACAGATGCAGTCTCACCCGAGATATCTCTTATGGGTAACTGCTAGAACCGAGTTCTTGAAGTTGTGTGGTGATTGGCACCTTTCCATCTTGCTCGACCAAAGCTAATGGATGTATGAATTATACTTATTATGCACATTCATGATATTAATCAACATGTCCGTCAATAAAGATTTACAACAGTCAATATACTACCTAATGTGTAGTTCCAACTAACAACAGTGCGACATATGCATATAAAGACTTATTCGTAAGCAATTACACATACATTCATTCACAACATACATTCATGTGACATAAACACATTCATCAAATACACATTGAAATAGTAGTTAACATGGAAACCCATCCGAAAAAAATGACAAAGGCGCTTTTCATTTGTCATGAGATATATATGGCACCTTTCATCTGCGCACTCAGCTTGTAAGCTATGTTCTAGATCTTATTTTTCTATATATACATATTTATCTCTCCCATAATGCTCTCTGGTCTCTGGTATCTAAATTTTTCTCTCCTTCACTCTATTGTCAATCCACACACAGCCTGGATCGACTCACTCTTTTCTACAACTTGACAACTCTTTGACTCTTTGAATCTACAAATAGATACAAATCAACAAGGAAATAAATAACCAACCGACTAACTAGGAAGTAGCAGAAGCCAAACTGCACATAGTTAGAGTGCTTCCTTTATAGACTCTTACATGTCATATTTAACCGACTTAATTTTGTTAGCCAAAATGTTGTCATTCCTATTGTAGTTACCACTATCACTAGGCACTATTGACCCAAAATACAAAGATTCTTTATTCCCTCAGGAACATGTGAATCTTAGCTGACTTCTTACCCATGATATCTCGATTTGTCCTTTTCTACCGTTACATGCCTTCTATCGTGGTTTCTTCCATCATGACTGATCTTGTTGCAAATTTCCTTCTATTGCAAACTTCTTCCTTCGCAATTGATTCTGTCATAGCTTCCCTTCTACCGCTACTTCTTTTGTTGTATCCCTTCCTTCGTCGCAACTTCCTCTATATATTATTATTTTCTCATCATTCTTCCTCCATCGCAACTTCCTGTGTTGCATGACCAGACTCTTCATACTTCCGAGAATAATTCTGCTTGATTTTTTCCTAACTTTACCTAGGGCCAACACTGTATATGTTTAGTCTTTGAATGAAAGTCCAAGTTCTTTGCAATATGAATGACACTCTATCTATCAGTGTACAACTTTCTATTCTCCCGCGTCTTACCCAATTCCTCCATGAACCTCTAAAACCAAATCACCTCTTTACTAGCCTTTGTAGCAGCAACATACTCTGCTTTCATTGTTGAAAGTGCAATAACCTTTTGCAGTTTTGAAATCCAACTCACTGTTGTTCCTTGTGGTGTTGCTCCTGCTGTCTTTATCACCAACCATATATGTGTCAACATCTCCTTGTAGAACAATGTTTGAACCTCCAAAACATAATGCATGAGAAGTGGTACCTCTCAAATACCTGAGAATCCATTGTACTGTCGTCCAATCCTCTTTTCCTAGATTGTTCATATGCCTACTCACAAATCCCATTGCATGTGCAATATCTGGTCTTGTGCACACCATGGCATACATCAAGCTTCCAACAGTTGATGAATAGGGAACCTTAGACATGTATTCTATCTCCTCCATTGTCTTGGGACATATATCCTTACTTAGTTTTAAATGGATGACCAAAGGTGTACTAACTAGTTTTTCATTCTTCATTCTAAACTTCTCCAACATATTTTCTATGTACTCACCTTGAGACAATGTCAATTTGCAATTTTTCATGTCTCTTGTTATTCTCATACCAAGGATTTTCTTTGTAGCACCCAAATCATTCATCGCAAATGTTTTAGCTCGTTTCCTTTTGAGCACATTTATATCCTACATGTTAGACCCTGCAACAAGCATGTCATCCACATACAATAACAAGATAATATATCTTCCATTATCTAGGCTCTTGAAATAAAAAAAATGGTCAGAATGACATCTACTATAACCTCGTTCTATCATAAACTTAACAAATTTTAAATACCATTGCCGTGGAGATTGTTTCAATCCATACAAGTTCTTATTCAACCTGCAAACGAAATTATCCTCCCCTTTGACCTCATATCCTTGCGGCGGCTGCATATAAATCTCTTCCTCCAAATCCCCATGTAGAAAGGTTGTTTTTACATCTAATTGTTCAATATGCTAATATTCTACCACCACCAGACTTAAAATATTCCTAATTGAAGTCATTTTAACAAGAAGGGAAAATATTTCATCAAAATATATAACTTTCTTTTGTGCAAACACCTTTACCACAAGTCTAGCCTTATATCGCTTCTTGCCTCCTTCTTCTTCCTTCAACATGTAAACCCATTTATAATGCAATGCTCTTTTTTCTACAGACAACTCAACCAAATCCCAAGTCTGGTTTCTTACTAATGAGTCCATCTCCTCATTCATTCCTTGCTCCCACTTCTTTCTAGTTTCTACGTGGACCGTCTCTTCATAACATTTTGGTTCACCAGAATTAATCATTAATAAATAATACAGTGAAGGAGAGAATTGTTTAGGGGGTCTACTTAACCTGGTAGGTTTTCTTACATTTGGATGAGTTTGAGGTACCTACTACTGCTCTTGATTTTTTGGTGCCTTTGGAACTTTATTCTCTTTGATTTCATCAAGCACTGTGTACTTTGTGTTTTCCTTTTCATTTTTCTTTCCTTGCAACTAATATTTGTACATAACCTTTTCATTGAATACTACATCTCTACTCCTAATGATTTTGTGTTTTTCATAATCCCATAAGCGATAATTAAAATCACCAACCTCGTATCCAATGAAGGTACATTTCTTGGAGTTATCCTCAAGCTTTTTTCTATTTTCTTTATCAATATGGACAAATGCTTCACAACAAAAAATTCTCAGAAATGAGTAGTTTACCTTTTTTCCTGTCCATGCCTCCTTTGGAATCCCACAATCCAAAGAGCTTGAAGGTCCTCTGTTTATTAAATAAACATTAGTATCTACAACATCATCCCAAAACTTTAAGGGAAACCCTTCATGCAATCTCATACACCTTGCACTCTCCATGATAGTTCTGTTCATCCTTTCTGACACATCATTTTCTTGTAATGTTCTTGGGACTATCTTCTCTCTACAGATCCCATGGTATGAACAGTAAATATCAAACTCCTTGCTATATTATTCACCTCTTTTATCAGATCTGAGACATTTCAACTTTTTTTCCTGTCTCATTCTAAACCAAATCTTTCCACTTCTTAAAAGTAGCACACACATGAAATTTATGTCCAATGCAATAAACCTATGTTTTTTTAGTTGCATCATCAATAAAAGCAACATAATAATGAGATCCACTAAGAGATTGTACCCGAGTTTGTCCCCATACATCTGTAAGAAAAATATTTAACTTTTCACTCTTCTTCTATTTCCTAACCTTGAGAAATCTAACTCTCTTACGTTTCCCATAAACACAGTTCTCATAGAATTCCATACTTACCTGCTCCAAATTTGGAAGCAATTTCCTTGAGTGAAGAAACTGCATCCCCTTCTCACTCATGTGGCCAAGCCTATGATGCCACAATGTTGCACCTATTTCTGTCGAATCTACAAAGATAGAATAATCATTCTTATAAGGAAATAAATACAATATACCTATCCTATCTCCTTTTTCTATAACCAATGCTCCTTTAGCGATCTTCCACCACATTTTTCCAAATGTATACAAACAACCGCTATCTCCCAATTTCCCTATTGAGATCATATTTATTTTCATAAAAGGAATATGCCTTACATATTTTAGCAGCCATTCATTTCCATTATTTAACTTAATATGTACCTTACCCATTCCAACAATTTTACATGGTTCATCATCCCCCAATAAAACATGTCCAAAATCACCTAGAACATAATCATGAAAGAATTTTCTTATGGGGTGTAGCATGACATGAAGCCCCTGAATCTACTACCAAGTAATCACTAATATTATCTAATGCAAGAATCAAAGCATCTTGTAACACATCAACTTCTACATTTGCTTCATGAGTAGTCTCCTACTGCTCATCTCCTTTCTTCTTTGGAGCTCTGTAATCTTTCTTCAAATGTCCTCTCTTACCACAGTTCCAACACTCTATCTTTCCAAATATAGAATTGGATCTGCCATTTCTAGAATTACCATGATTACCTGGGATCCTTCCTATCTCCCTTTGTCTTGACCTGCTCTCCATGGTCAACACATTACTTATTGTCTCACCTATGTTTTTTCTTCTCATTCCCTCGCTAAGAATAACACCACCAACATCATCAAGTTTAAGAGTGTTTGAACTAGGGACATAGTTACTTACAGCCATGAACAAGCCATTCCAACTTTCTAGAAATGAACACATGATTAGAAGAGCCCTAAACTCATCATCAAAGTTCACTTTTACAAAATTTAGTTGACTAGTAATTGTATTAAATTCATTTAAATCGTCAGCAACAGAGATTCCACCTTATGACATTTTCATATTAAATAAACGCTTCATTAAAAATTCCTTCTTGGAAGTCGAGGGTTTTTCATAGAGCTTATCTAATGTGCTCATCACATCCTCTGTTTTCTTTTCTTTCTAAATATTGAAGTCCACCGACGAATCCAGACACAGTCGTATTGTTCGCAGTGCCTTTTGTCAAGAACCCCCCATTCTTCATCCTTCATACTCATCGATTTTTTTACTTTTCTACCCAACGGTAGGTATAGATCCTTCTGGTATGGATAGTCCTCCATTGGCATCTTCCATAACTGGTAGTTTTGGCCGTTAAATTTCTCAACCCTAAACTTTCCCTCTTCTACCATTGCTCCCACTCGAACCATGAACCCTTCTTTCCTACGAGTTTACTAGCCAAATAGACCTTTTGGCTATGATACCAATTGTTATAAAAATGGGATCACAAAGCAATAACAATTAAACATTTAAATAAGATGCAAATATTAAACAAATTGCAAGAGAGACACAAATATAATGTGGTTCACCCAATATGGTCTATGCCAACAAAAAAATTATGGTCCTTTATTATTATTATCCTGTCGAGTGAAATGAAGGGATACGACCTGCAAAACCCCACTGCACTTCCTCTTCACTCTCTCACACAATAATAGAGATTGTTTTAAAATACTACAATACAATGCATAACTTATTAGAATGCTTTCCTTTTGTTGGGGAATTGCCATGGGAAAATATTGTGGGTCACCCAATACCATGGGTCCGCAAAGTATTGGCCAACAAACATCCCAAAAATTTCTTTTGGGGGTGCTGCCCTCGAACCCCTACTAGTGACTTGCTGGCCTCCAGACCCTCGTAGGGGAATAATGCCCCCCTACACCCCCTAGTTGGGATGAGTGTATAGTAAAACTAGGGTACAAACAAGACTGAACAATAATATCTTTGAATTTGGAAGATCAAGCTCCACAACCAACATGCCATTCCAATAATATTCAATGCATTTCAACATTTACAAATGGTAAATTAAATAGCATGAACACACACACAAATAATTTCAACCATAACATTCATAGACAAATAAACACTCATCTTTTAAGAAATTATTCTCCAACTGGATGCATGTGAAGGACGTTCCTCCCAACCATAGGCTCTTTCAAGCCAAAACTTACTTTGACAGGCCACCCCCGAGATGGGGCTATCAATCCATAAGGGAAAAACTCTCCCTTAATCCCAATTTACTCAGTTGAATTCTCATGCAACCCACTGGTGTCTAAAACCCCTCCATAGTTGTCCCAAGCATCAATTATCCTTCCCCATCAACCTACATATCACCTGGAACAACCTCCCTTCTCCGAGTCAACAGTCCCTTGGGAAGCCTTGTTGGAGGAGCTAGTCGGTGAGCCGACTAGACTAGTTAGCCGACTAATTAGAGATTAGGTCTGCCTCCAAAGGTCATGTTAGTTGACTGAACTGACAAGTAGTTATTCATAACTGTTTTGTAATCACATATAATAGGCTATTGAGCCATATACGAACTTGGTTCGGTTTTATGTTTGTATGAACCCATATGTGTTTTGTGTAATATAAAGCTGTTATTCAATCTACTATCCTTGTCTCTTGTCTCTGTAATGATTATATGATTCTTTATGTGTATTATTGGTAACTTAGTGATCTGAGTGATTACAACATTGATCCCGTTGTCGGCAGTACACGTACAGATGAAATGACCATTAGCAGATGATCTCAGAGAAAGAGATTAAGGATAGGTGGGAGCGTAAAATCGCAAATTATTTGCAGAACTACGCTCAGAGAAATAAGTCGACTATTTCCCAGGCGAAGGAGAAATTTCTCACTAAAACATATGAAAATTTTATAGAATCGGTGCCTCAGTTTTTGAAGAATTTATTGGATGAAAAAGACGGTAGACATTAAGGAACAAGAGTTGCTCCAAAAACTAATAACAGGAGGAGGAAAAAAACTGTCAGTTCCTTTGCTCACTGGCGACCCTTTTGTTTAGATTCCTAATCGACAGAGGAGTAGGGCATATTATCAAACCTCGTCCATCACTGATTGAACCGCCATCGAATACCAACTAGGTAGAGAAGAAGAAAGCGTGGGAAAAGTTCATTGCTGAAAGGGAGTGGGAGCACTTCTTAAACAAATAGATAGAACTATATGGGATTACTAAAGCGTTGGGTAGGCTATGGGGAGGTAGCTGGTCATGTGTTGAGGTGGAGTATAAAGGTTCTAGTCGACATTAGAAGGAACCACCAACAATGAATAGTCAGGCCAAGAAATAAATAATTCGGACAGTGACTCACAAAATCACTCTAGATTTGTAGAAAATATAGAGAGATAAGAGGAAGAAGAGAAGGGAGGAAGGAAGAGAGAAAACCCTTGTGATATAGATAAGAATGAATACTAGGGTGATTGAACATGAAAGACATCCTCCAGAGTCGGGTCATGACTGACAGGAAGAGGGCATAGATGAGGAAGAAGTGTCACTGATGGAAGAAGATATGTGGATAGAGCATCATGAATCTCTCCATATTGAGATACTCTAGGAGGTAAGACCTTTGTATCCAGTTAATCCGAGCCTGAGTGCTTGAGTGCAGACCATTTTCGAAGAGGACCTAAGGCTACGATCTAGTGAGTTTTATGTATGGATTCGACTAGAAGGTGAAGGAAATAATGTCTATCATTTGGTAATTCATCGACCTGAGGAAGGAAACTGGGTCACATTCCAAACGTACCCGTACAACCGAAGTATCAACCTACTCTACCCAGGAAATGAAGGAGAACCCCCCTTGCAAAACATAGCTTGAGGAAATACAGAATAGTCGGATCCACACAGGAGAATATCTGAGCTACAACAATTATCTTGGACTTTGGAAGAAGAAGTCGAATTGATCCGAGTACTTGTCAAGGAGAAATTGACAAATAAAATTTTTGACGGGAATGAGAATTTCGTTGAAATTAGCTGTGACAAACATAGAGCCGTAGAGAATATCCTACCACCCCCATCATATCCACCACCACCACCTGAAGTAGACGCCGACGTCGAGGACATGGGGCATGACGCAGCATAAATCCCCCTCTATGAGGGTGATGAGGATCCCAGACGACACTGGTTCGTCTGTGAATCGACATGGGAGGCTAACACTGTAACTAGTGAAGACAGACAGATGGCACAGTTCGTTGGTGCCTTATGGAAGAGGGCACTAACTTGGTATATGACATATACTGAGAAGACACCTAACGCGACCAAGGCATAAGTTAAGCGATGGTTCTTATCATTCTTCAAAACACCAAATGAAAAGCATCTAGCAAAAAAAAAGCTGAAAACAACTATTTAGAAACCTACAGAAACTGTCCGGGACTATGACAAACTATGGAAGGACCTATTGAGACAATTATACTATAACATTGATGAACAAATTTTAATTCAATTGTTTCTTGTTGGACTTGTACAAAATATCCGAAGACATATAAGTTTGGATACATTCAAATCATATGAAGAAGCACTAATGAAAGTACTACAGGTCGAGATGGACGATGACTATCCATCACATCCTATCGACAATCACATTGAGGAGTAGTTGGAAATCATGTAAAAATCATTAAGAGAGCTAAAACTCAAAGGTTTGGACATCTGGTGCACAACCTGCTCGACGGATGGACATACCAAAGACAACTATTGACAAGATGTCCGTTTCATTCAAACAAAATATTTATGTGACATTTTCCAAGAACATGGATCACACATGACGAAGGATTGTCCTTACAATATGAAAAATGGAAAAGCTTCATGGTGTGCGATTTGTGAGGTAAAAATTCATGTGACAACCAAATGCCATTTGAACCTAAAGAATCGACAAAATTACCATGCAGTCTGCCAGACAAATGCTGTTGCTCAAAGAAATATAAATATTCTGAGGAACAATGAATAAAATGAACAAAGTAACCAATGCTATGAAGGTCGAAGATATGAACACCGGTATGACAATCGTCGTGGAGGATTTGAAGGTCGAGGCCAATTCAATGGAAATCAAGACAATAGACCATGATGCCCCATCCAGTGTTTTACATGTTGTAAACAAGGCCACCGATATGCAGACTATCTGTATAAACATCGGACTGACCTGGAATTTTGTACTAGTTGTGGAATGGGCGATCACTCACTAGAGGATTGTCCCACTATACTTGACAAAATCAATAAAAAGAAAACTGTTAATGTCTTGTCGTGTGTTAAGAAATGTGATATAATTCCTACGAAGAATTTACATGTAGTCACTAGACAAGGAACAAAGACTGATAATGACAATCCACACATAGGTAAAATAAAAACAAAAGATGACTATCCTAATCCCACAAAGCAAAAAAAAGTGTACAATGATGCATCAAACATGTCCCAAGAGTTCGCCCGATAAGAAGAAATTGATAACAATCGAAAAGATGTCTCACAAGAATTACTTAACTTAATACATAATGAAAAATCAGTAGCACAATTTATTGATCTGTTATATAATATTAAGAACAAACCTAACAAAGAGAAACAAACTAAAAACATATGCAGCCTTAATAAGAAATATAAGAGTGATGCCAACCCACTTGTCGACCTAGAAATTGAAGGATATCACATTCGAAAAGTCATTCTCAAATTTGGATCCCAAGTAAATATTATGACACGATATACATGGGAACACCTAGGAAGACCTCGGATAAAGGAATCAGGTATATATCTCAAATTAGCAGATCAAGGTCTAATCGAACCCATTGCTGTATGGCGGAATGTTGACACGACCATCAAGGGAATTTCTACGAAAGTCGATTTCAAAATCATCGACCCAAAAGAAGGATCCAGTTCTTTCCCAGCCTTGGTGGGAAGACCAAGGGGTCGAAAGATGAAAGCATTGATATCGTGAGACAAATATAGGATAAATCTCAAAGGAAAAGGACAAAAAGTTATTATCCCCATTCACCCTTCTCAAGGTGAAACTTGGACTGAACCGATAGATGAAGAAGTCTACGTTCAACAACTCTACAAAATCCAAAATAATGAATACTATATTGAGTCAAACATCTACAGGGAACTTCACTTAGAGAACCAAGACTCAATTGGCTATAAATCGAATGCAAAATTATACGATTGGGAGATAGAAAATTATGAAACTCAAGCAAGAGGATGTTGGACTGTCCAAGATATATCAAATAAACTAACTTGACAATGCTTTTCGGTGTCCATCATTCCAAAAATATTTGAAAGAAAAATTAGGGAATACCCTTCTTTAGCACTGATTAAAACATAAAATAAACAACCTCTTTGATATAAATAAAGAGAGTCACCAATAATCCATATCGAACAAGTTTCTAAAAACTTAGGAGAGCACAACCGACTACAAAACCTGGTTGAAACCTTTACAGGTCAAGCTTATCGATGGTGGGATACCCATCAGTTGAGGCTACAAATGTGGATAACATATTCCACATACTTCGTCGAGAGATTCGGCGGAAGGAAGCTAACTAAATAGGCACAAATACCAGTCTTCATACAAGGACAAAACCCTGAAATCACATAAGTATATGCGAAAGGGAATGGAGAAGACTTGGGTACAAAGACCAACAAACATGGCCACACTTATTTCCATCCACAATTGATGACTTACCAAAAAAATGTTATAAGATGGAAGAGGCTCAAGGAAAAACATTCATATGGCAGGAACTTAAGGAAAATTTCATTAAAGAATTTAGATTTATACCAGAAAATGCCAAACTAGTCAAAGCAATAGAACAAATCAAAAAATTTATATAACCGATTGTTCATCATACTTCGACACAAAACCATAACCGACTAGAAGAATCTTGTAATAACATTCGATCGAATAGAATACCTCAGTCGACAAGACTTTGACTGGAGAATGAGCACACACAGGGAAAAAGCTTTCAGTGGAAAATTGATCATCCAGAAACAGTAAAACCAATTAAAAAAATACTCAAAGTTGAGTCGATCAACATAGAAGATACCGACAGGATGAAAACAACAGACTTCTTGGCATCATTTTCACATTTTAAAGAAAGAAATTGACAAATAAATGAAAGCAATGCGGCAAAATGGATGGACAAGAAAGTTAAAACCAAAGAAGTCGACATCTCTAATGATGATCGACAAAAAATGGCACGAATAGGCGATTATTGGAACGACGAGCAAACAATTGAAATAGTTAACCTACTTAAGGAATTTCAGGATGTCTTTGCTAGAGACTATAAAGACCTTAAAGGATTAGTACAAGAGATGGCGGAAATGAAAATAGACATAAATAATGATGCAATACCAATTAAGAAAAGGCCTTAGAAATTATCCCACTAATACAAGGAAATAGTGAAAAAGGAGATTGAAAACATGTTAGTAGCAGGGATCATATATCCAATCGACCAATCGGAATGGGAAATACCTATGGTTATCCAACCGAAAATGCATGATCCAACAAAATTATGAATCTGTGTTTATTTCTGAGAACTAAATAAAGTCACCCTAACATATCCATTTCCAACCCCATTCGCAGATGAAATCTTAAAATGAATTTGCAGGACATGAATGTTACTCATTTACAGACGGATTCTCAGGATATAATCAAGTCTTGATTACTAAAGAAGACCAGAAGAAGATGACATTTGTCTGTGAATTTGGTTCATTTGCTTACAACGTCATGCCATTTGGGCTAAAGAATGCACCAGCTATATTCTCAAGGATAGTGGTCAAAGCATTTCAAGAATACATATACAAGACGATGGTTGTATACTTTGACGACTGGATGATTTACTCTATGTTGAAGGATGTGGAAAGATGTGGACAAATCCAGTTATCTCTCAATATAAGGAAATGCATCTTTGTGACCCCCATGAGAATCTTATTAGGACATATCGTATGTGAGGGTATCAAAGTTGACTTTGCCAAAATAAAGATCATCCTAGACCTAAAATCCCTAGTGAACCCAAAACAAGTCAGATTTCTATTAGGACACACGGGCTATTACAAAAAGTTCATTTGTAATTATTCAGATATGACCTACCCCTTGGAAGAACTATTAAAATAATATCAGGAGTATGAATGGATTGAGGAACGTGATACTTCCTTCGAGATGTTGAAGAAAAAATTAGTTGAAGAACCCATTCTCAGATTTCCAAACTGGTGAGTCAAATTCCACGTCCACATTAATGCATCAGGCATAGCAATAGGTGCAATATTGACACAAACTGGTGATAACTGCACCAGCTAGGTGCATTCGAAAACTAAATAAGGCAAAATGTAACTATTCAAAGATAGAAAGAGAGGCATTGGGAATGTTATTTGCATTACAGAAATATCAACATTACCTATTGGATAATCCTTTCATATTCTACACAGACCACTAAGCTTTAAAATACTTGGTAAAAAAACCCTTACATCATGGAATAATATGTCGTTGGCTGTTACTGTTCCAAGTTGAGTTCTAAGTAGTAGTTCGACCAGGGAAGCTAAATGTAGGACCCAAGCACTTATCGAGAATCGACACAGGAGAGGAATCAACAGGAGTTGAAGATGATCTTCCTGATGCACATCTATTTTGAACAGAAGCTGTACTGGCAGAACTAGAAGAGCTATCTCAATTTATAGAGAATGGTCAAGCAACTAAAGGTATGAGCACTAAAAAGAAACAAATTCTAGCAATGAAGGCCGCACCATACACTCTAATTAATGGATTCCTATATAGAATGGGCCTGGATGAAGTACTCAGTCGGTGTGTTCTAGAACATGAAAGAGAAATCATAATGCATGAAGCACACTATGGACCAGATGGAGGGCATTTTTAGTCGGACGCAGCTTCCAAAAAGATCCAACAGTCGAGACTATGGTGGCCGACATTACACAAATATTATCGAAAGTTTGTTAGTAAATGCGATTGCTGTCAACGTTTAGGTCGACCTTTATGTAGTACTAATATTGCTCTAATTTTGGTAAACCCAAGTCTAACATTTGAGATTTGGTCTATCGACTTCTTTGGACCATCTCCAATTCCAGCAAGAAGGATAGGCACACGATATATCATAACAGCAGTGGAATATGTTACTAAATGGGAAGAGCAGAACTTGCCGAAACCTGGTCCAGTGAAGTGGCTGCCAAGTTCATATATGAAAATATAATTACTAGATTTGGCTATTCATTGACCTTAATCAACAACCAAGGATCAAATTTTATTAACAGAACTATCGCAGCATTGACAGAACAATTCAAGATCGACCACAGACAAAGTACAGCTTATCACCCTCAGTCTAATGGGGAAATAGAAGCATTTAATAAAACCCTAACAAAAGGCCTAACAAAAAACTATAACACTGATAAATATGACTGGGATGAAAAAATTCCTGTTGTCCTACGGGCTTATCTAACAACATATAAACGATCCACCGACCAAACACCATTTCGACTAGTATATGGCCAAGAAGCAGTAATTCCACTACAATTCCGACAACAGACACCGGTGGTAGCCGACATATTACATATTAATGTCGAAGAAGCGAAGAAGGACTGACTAATGCAACTAGATAAGATATAATAAGACCGAATTATGGCTATACAACATCAAGAAATTAAAAAACAACAACAAAAAGCATGGCACGACTAGAACATTAAAAACAAAAATTTGTCGGTTGGAAATCTTGCATTGCTGTTTAACAATCGAGTAAAAGGAAAACCAAAGAAACTACACACAGAGTGGATGGGACCCTATATTGTGGAGGAAATCAATGCCAATGGATCAGTTCGATTGAGAACGTTACAAAGCAGAGTATTTCAGAAACTGGTAAATGGTGCCAGACTAAAGTGGTACCAAAATTGAAAATCGAAAAAAAAAATACAATAAAAAGAAAAATGGTTGCATAACTGCTCACAAAAACTATAAAAACCAGAAAAACTTAAAACTAACAAACATAATCAAAGAATACCATAATGACAGGAAATCTAGAAAGACGTAGCAGAATGCAATTCGATAATGATCGACATTTGCATCATCGACATACCACATACCGTCCATACAATCGACATCGACAAAAGGATCAAAACATCCAATCAAAGAATCATGAAAACGGTCAGAAGGAGCACCAAAACCATAGTGCATTCAAAGAGACTTCAATAGAGCATCCTTTACTATCAAATCCACCATTAATAACTCCATCGACAAGATTTCCATCCGCTCCACCTATAGATACTACGTCGGACAAAGATTTCATACCACTTTACAAAGAACTAGAGCGACAGATTTATTAGACCTCCGAGATAGAAAACGACAAGATGGCCCTAAAGAAAACTAGAGCCATGACAACCAAATCAAAAGAGTTGGAATCTGCAGTAAGCCCATTGGTGAAATGATTAGAAAATATCAAAAAGGAAAAAAATGTAGGAAACTTCATTGGTGCAAATCTGGGCAGATATCAAAAAATGGGCCTATGAGAAGACAAAAATCACAAAGGAAGGGTTAAAAATAAACCACAACACTATCATGAACTATATGAATGCACCCCTCATGGTGAGTTTTTGCAGTACAAAAGAAACTATTGCCAAGTTCATCATCAACCGATACCACAATGGGAAATTTTACTTCAATAAACTGATGGAAATATAAGCTGAAACAATTTACAAACTTACTGGGCTTTCCAACAAAGGTGACCCTATTCCTGTAGGTATCAAAGAAGGGTTGGTTGGAAGACTAACAGGAACGTCAATGGGAAAGATATCCAAAGGGCTAATTGTCGGGCAAATTTGAGCTTCCACACCCAAAATGGTAGCTAAAATCATGTCCACATGCTTGATTGTCACGGGATGGGGATGCGATTTGAAACTCGACATGCTGGAAGCTATTGACTGTATAGTGGAATCAGGGAAACTTTACTGCTGGGATCAATATGTGGCCAGCATGCTCAAATCTATCTGCGAAAAGTGACAGGAAATAGGTGCAATAATTAGATTTTCGTCACTGTTAATATGGATAGCTATGTATCACCTATGTATGGTCGGGCATCCATAGTTCCTAGAACTGAACAGGTTTCATATCTTTCATTTCAAGTCATTTTCAATGGCTGGAAATCCACAAGAACTCGAAGAAGACAAATTTTTCTTAGAAAATTGGTTTCAAAACCTAAAAATCCAAACAACAAGATGGAGAGTTCCTCAAAACATCTAAAGATTTCTGCCCTTGACATCACATATTCAACTTGAACTTGACCACACTGCATTCTAGCATTTGCAAGGTTCCACAACAAAAGCAAAACCTCTCGACTACTATCCAACAGTCGAGGAGATTTTCACAGAATTATTTTGTTAGTCTAAAACGAAAATAGCCATACCGTTGGGTGTAAAAGAGATCAACCAACCTATTATCTAACCATTGAATGACCAATATAAGGAAGAATACTATGAATTTCACCTTCATATTAGTACCTTCACTTTTGAAGATGAACCGACAGAAGAGAAAAACCCTCTTCAAATTCAAAATATATCGACTGAACAACAAGTCTATTTACCAACTGAATAATAAGAAATTGTCACCAACAGAACATAACATTACTGTCCCGACTCAACAGTAGGAGGAGGAGGGAGGAGAACAGGCAGATGAAGAAATGTAATCCGACATACTTGAGTATGCTATGAAAAAAGAAAATATAAAAGGAATAGCTCAAGAGATATCAACATCAAGAAAAAAGAAAGGGATCCAGGCACAAGGAAATGGGAAGTACAAACTCATCCTTCCGTAGGAGTCATAATATGAAGAAGAATTACTTGCTACCGTTACTGACATTTTGGAGGATATTGCACTGAATAAAGTATCTATCGAAACAAAGTTCAAATATTTCATTGAGTTAGGAGCAAAGAAAGGCAGACCTAAAAAGGTAAGAGTTTCTACCCCTCCTGGAATAATCCTATTGATTTGACACTAGAGTCCCCATGACCTTCTCAGGCCTGAATAACACCAGAATCGACCATTTCCATATCACCAATATACAAAGATATAATCCTTGGAACCAAATATGTTCCTCAATTCCCAAAAAATCAACACCGCACATAAACTTATAGATTCGAGCTCTGTCCGATGAAGCCTAACCCCACAAACTGAAAAAGTCTCACCACTGCCAAAAGTTGTGGGACTTATTAGATCCTCATTCATCCGAAACCCTGACAAAACATTCGCAATTGTAGCAACCTAAATCTCATCATTCACACCAAGTATCCCAAAACTTTTGTTTAATGAGGTAGATGAGGGAACACTTGATATTGAAGGCAATGATAAAGCAGAACTAGACAAAGAAATCACTGACCCCATGGACTCGGAAGAAATCAACAACCCTGTCGACTTGCAACTGGAAGTCCAAAATCCCATGATGAAAAGTAACCTTCTAACCACTCCATTAACTCTAGACCATTCACCATCATCGTAACCATCACCAATGCCAAGATCCCCTCACAATCCAAAACCACCATCTTCACCCCCACGGGATGCACAAACAGCTCCAAGCCCTACCCATGAAATTCAGCTAGTTAACCCGACCACAACAGAAGTTCAGTCAACTGAAAATCCATCTATTGAAGAGAAACAAACAGATCAGTAACAACCAACATCAGTATCAATAGTACTAGTGGTGGTCCATCACTCTAAACACAAAAGAAAAAGAAAAGAAGAAAAGATAAGATAAGTAGACACAACAGGCACCGAAAATTATCCACCTCCATGAACTAGGGTCGACTACTGTGGTTGACACACCGACACTTAGAGATGGAGAATTGGACCAACTATTGGGAGCACTCACTAAAGAGGCTGCAACAAAGAATCAAAGTAGAAGAGAAAATATAGAAAAAATTCAAACAAAACAAGTTGAATTCATGACCAAATGTAGGAACTTGACACAAACAGTTCTACCAGGAACAACATAGGCCGACACCGACAAACCATTGGAGAGAGCATACCAGTTGTTGGAAAGTGCAGTGTCGAACCTTCAGACACAATTGCAAGCCAAGAAATATGAGCAAAAAGGAGATACTTCTACACTACTAAGACATCAGTACACAACATTTTCAGAAGCCCATAAGGTACTTTAGGAGCATCTGGATGAGTTTGCCACTACAGAAGAGGTACTGTGAAACTGGTATACTTATTATGGCCAGGTATTCCAGCAGGCTTGAGAGACTCTGGAACAGATCAATTCATTAGGGAATCAACAAGGTATAGAGGAAGCAATGAGGAGCACAATGCATGATCAGATTGTACTAGAGACAACAAAACTCAAAAAATTAGAAAAACAAGCACATCGGTGGATAAATCAGGCACTACCTAGCCTCGACACACTAGAAAATTTTTGTCCATGAATGAAAATATTACTCGACATAGCAGAGGAAAAAAATCAATTGTTGTGGACCGACATGGTCAATATCATAGACATACCAATATAAGAAAAGATGTCGATTCTATCAAGCATTACAACCTTTACCATTGACATTCAGAATGCTGTCCACAATTGGACAAAATTTCAGCATCAACTAGCCATTACAACAAAAGCCATTGTGGAGATATGTGGACCATCTATTTGACTGCACAACCCATGAAGACAAAACAAGTTGGAAGCAAAAACTACTCAGGCATGATATTTTTGTTACCTCCCCTGTTTCTTCAAGACAAAGAAATATTTTGTTCCTGGGGGAGATGTTGGAGGAGCTAGTCAGTGAGCCAACTAATTAGAGATTAGGTCATCCTCCAAAGGTTGTGTCGGTTGAATGAATTGACAAGTAGTTATTCATAACTATTTTTTAATCATATATAATAGGCTGTTGAGCCAGATATGAACTTGGTTCGGTTTGATGTTTGTATGAACCCACATGTGTTTTGTGTAATATAAAGCTGTTATTCAATCTACTATCCTTGTATCTTGTCTCTATTATAATTATATGATTCTTTATGTGTATTATTGGTCACTTAGTGATCTGAGTGATTACAACAAGCCTCTAGTCCCCTTCTGGCGCTCCATCACAGGATGGACATGAAGTCTCTGAATGTTAGACCCTAGGGAATAAGATGCAAGGCAGGTTTCTCTCTCACTAGTACCCAGGTTAACAACATGTAGAATTATTGCACATCCTTGGAATTTTCATTCGCTTTTACGATATCTGGCTATGGATTCCAAAGGTGATGGATAAGGACTCCAATTCAAAATGGTGGAGAAGTGATGAAGAACATAACCCCTCTTTAGCTAGAAAACTCCCTTTTATAGGCATAAATCGGCTTTCCATGTGGCCACTCCACGTGGAACCATTTTTCCCACCTTAATCCCCTTATTAAGTTAATGAAATACAACTTAATCTAAAGTATGGCTCTTAATCACAGTTTAATTACTTGGTTTAATTTTCTAAGGCTAGGGAGATAAACTATGGAACACTCCCACTTTCCCACTTGTGGATTCATATCCCCCCATCTCTTTTTCATCCTTCTTCCCATGTATCGAATTAGATATTTTTGTATTAATATAAAAAATATACATATTTACATAATCTTGATCATTTTATCCATTTGTTTCTAGCTTTTACCATTTTACATCAATATTTACAAATTCACAGTGTGGGCCAAATTGGGGTATTACATTCCCCTCCCCCTTAATTTATGCATTGTACTTCGTGCATCATCGACACTATGTACATTTCCAAAATTTTGGTCAAAACTTCAAAATAGTTGCGGGTATGCCTCTTGCATTACATCTTCTAGCTTCCATGTTGCTTCTTTAGGGATGTAATAGGTCCATTGGACCTTTTCTTGTTTGATGGCCTTCTTCCTTGGCAACGTAAATTTCTGATCGAGTATACAAAGTGGTTGTATTGGAATATCTCCTTCCAGTTCCACCTGGATCAAATTTCAATTAATTATGTGGTTAGGATCAAACACATACTTATTTAATAAAGACACATGAAATACAATATGCATATGCAAATAAGCAGGCAATGCTAATGCATAATCTATAGGTATCCAAGATTTCAAATGGTCCAAAAAATCGGGTTGCCAGCTTTGGAAAAAATCCCAATTTCAGAGAACTATTCTTTGGTTTGACTTTTAAATACACATAATCCACCACTTTAAATTATTTTACCATTCTTTCCTTATCTGCATTATGCTTATGTCTGTCTTGTGCCACTTTCAAATTCTACCTAATTCTTACCATCTGCAGTTCCATTTCTTTGAGTAGTTCTGGCCCAATTATTTCTCTGTCAACTAGATTTTCCCCACTGATTAAAGTATTGCACTTTCTGTCATACAGGGCTTCAAATGGATTCATCTTCAAAGAAGCATGATATCCATTATTGTATTAAATTTTTACCAAATATAAGTAATCTTCCCATTTTGATGGTTGATCCATCACATACATTCTTAACATGTCCTCAATAAGTTGGTTCATTCTCTCAGTCTACCCCTCTATTTGTGGATGATATGTTGTGCTTGATTTCAAATTTGTTCCAAATCCTTGAATAATCCCTCCCAAAAGTTTGAAGTAAACTTTGGATCCTTGTCTGAAACTATTTCCTTTGGTATTCCATGTAACTTGGAAATATCTTTCATCTAAATTTCTGTTATTTTAGTTTCCTTATGAGTTGACTTGGCTGGTATAAAGTGAGCAACTTTGGTTAATTTTTCCACCACCAACATGATGGAATCATGTTTCTTTCTTGTACTAGTCAATTTAGTGATGAAGTCAATGGTCACTACATATCATTTCCATTCAGGTATTGGCAATGGTTGAAGCAATCTCACTGGATATCTATGCTCAACCTTGACTCTTTGACATTCAATGCACCTTGCTATATAATCAACAATTTATTTCTTCATTCCGGGCCAAAAAATATTGACTTCTTACTGGTGCAATTGTCTTTTGGTATTCAGGATGTCCTGCATATGGTACATTATGCATATCATTGATTACTATTTTCCTTAATTCTGTTGAACTAGGAACATAAACTCTAGTTTTATATGTAAGAATTCCATTATCTTCCAACCTATAACCTTCATATTTTAGTTGTATGATTTCATGTTGTAATTATTGTTTTATATGAAGGTAATGTGCATATGTTATGACAACTTCAATGATTCTTGCTTTTAAATATGATTTGTACATACTAATGGATGAAACATGCATATCTTTAACTCTTCTACTAAGTGCATTAACCACCTTATTCTCCTTTCCCCTAATATGCATGATATCAAAATCAAACTCACATAGAAATTCCAGCCATCTTGTTTTCCTTGCATTAATATTTTGCTTCTCAAATAAATATTTCAATCCACTATGATCTATTCTCAATTCAAATTTCCTTCCCATAAGATAATCTCTTCACATTTTTAATGCATGCACAATAGCAACAAGTTCTAAGTCATGTGTGACATATGTTTTCTCATGATCTTTAAGTTTTCTTCACTCTTAACAAATCACATGTCCATTTTGCATAAGGATTCCACCAATTCCTTATTGACAAGTATTTGTACATACTAGAAAATCTTCATTTGGATCAACAATCTTGAGTATTGGTGTACTAGTGAGAAATCTCTTCAACTGTTGGAAAATTTCTTCACATTGTGGTGTCCACTGAAACTTAATTCCTTTCTTCTATAATGATGTAATTAGATATGCCACTTTGGAGAAGCCTCTATAAATCTCTAATAGAATCCAACTAATCCCATGAATGACCTTATTTCTGATGCATTCCTGGGTGTAGGCCATCCTATAATAGCTTCTATATTCTCTAGATCCATTGATATTCCTTCTTCAGAGATGATATGTCCCAAGTATTGAATCTTCCTTTGATAGAAAGAACATTTACTTTGATTAGCATAAAGCTGAAGCTCTCTTAACACTTGTAGTACCAATATCAAGTGTTCCTCATGTTCTTCTTCTAATTTTGAATAAATAAGAATGTCATCAAAAAATACAGTAGCAAATTTATCTAAATATTTTATGAATATTTCATTCATCAAACACTTGAAAGTAGTTGGAATATTTGTTAACCCAAATGGTACACAACCATAAACACATAATAACCATATTTGGTCCTAAAGCGGTCTTGCTAATGTCTTCATATTTTATCCTCACTTAATGGAAACCTAACCTCAAATATATCTTTGAGAAAATATTTGCTCCTCTGAAGCTGATCAAACAATTCATCAATTCTAGGAAGAGGAAATTTATTCCTTACAGTGACTTTGTTCAACTATCTGAAGTCAATACCCAACCTCAGAGTTCCATCATTTTTCTTTGCAAATAACACTGGTTCTCCCCAAGGAGAGACACTTGTGTGTATATACCCTTTCTTCAACAATTCTTCCAACTACATTTGTAGCTCTTTTAACTCAGGTGTACTCATTCTGTATGGAATTTTAGAAATTGGTGCAACCCTAGGCATCAAATCAATAGAGAAATCAATATCTCTCTTTAGAGGAAGATTTGGTATTTCTTCAAACACATATGCAAAATATTGTAATATTGGAAAATTCTTTATAGTTGAGATTTTACACTTTTATGATTCTTTCACATGAGCTGCATACAAATTGCATCCTTTTCTAAAACATATTTTTAATTGCAAAGATGAAATTTCTCTTATGGAAATAGGCCTCAAAAGGCCTTTTACTATCTTTTGTTGTCCTTTACCATCAATACAAGTAAATGACTTGTTATGAAAATGTAATAGCACATGGTGTGCATATAACCAGTCCATCCCAATCAATACATCATATGAACCAAGTGGTATTATATTAAGATATACAACAATGCTCATTCCATTCATATCCAATGGACAACCCTTTACCGATTCATTGATTTTCCTTTTTGTTCCAGTAGCCAACTAAACCATCCATGTTCTATCATGCTTACTTTTCTTTAGCTGAAGCTTTCAACTAAATTAGGAGAATTATAACTATGACTTTCTTTAGAATCAATGAGAATAGCAATATGTTGATTGACAAATTTACCTTCAACCTCAATCATGTTTGACTGATGCTCTGCTTGTATGTTGTCCATTGTTTCATATAACCTGGAAAAGTTCCTGCCTATATCCTCCATAATATTTAATTCCTATAAATTTTGCAAATTTCTCATTCTATCCCCCCTTTGTGGACAATATTTATACATATGGTTTCCTTCACATCCCCAACATTTTACTTGTTGCCTAGTTCCTTTTCCAACAGGTTCTTTCATCCCAAGCCCATTTTTATTTGGATTACTTTTTTGATATGAATTATGCTAGTTCTTGAATAAAGATGGTTTAAATTATTTCTTCCTTTCATCATGTTTATCCTTCATCTTATCTCTCCAATATTTCTACAAATTTGTTCGTCCTTTGTTCTGATCATACATGTGTTTGGCCTTCCAAATTACTTCTTCAAGAGTCTTGGGTTCATCATATTGAATCTTATCCTTGAAAAATGAAGGTAAAATTATAAAAAACCTTTGTATTTTTACCTTCTCCTATTTCGTAAACCCAAAAATATCTCAACAATTTGAGAAAACTCTTTTCGTTTTCATCCATGATTATGTTTCTCAACTTGAATTCAAATAAATTTTCCATCTTCTTATCATAATAATATTCTGTTAAGTACTTTTTGGAAAGTTCTTCTTGAATTTCCTCCATGATATTCTCTTCTCACTAGTACGTTTAACTTGGACCAACTGGTCCCACCAAATAGAATATTTGCCATGTAAGTTATAAATGGCAATCACACCTTCCATGTTAGAGGATTAATTATGCAACTGAATATACTTCCTCGTTGCCAATAACCCAGCTTCAACATCTTCTCCCTTTTTATTTTCACCATCAAATGTGGGTGGATCAATATTTCTAAGTTCCTCTAGTAGATCCTCTCTCTCATGCCTTATTTTATGATGTCTAACTGGAGACATTTATGGGATACTACTAGAACCCTTATATATATATATATATATATATATATATATATATATATGGATTTCTACCTGTATAGTGTGGTGAGTGATTCTTCCCATGACTCCTGAAAACACTTTTAGAGTGTGTCCATTTCTCATGTGATATCTTCATTATATATATATATGGATTTCTACCTGTATAGTGTGGTGATTGATGCTTCCCATGACTCCCGGAAACACTTTTAGAGTGTGTCGATTTCTCATGTGATATCTTCATTGGGTCTCTTTTTCCTTCTTCCTCTTCAATTGAGATCGATCCCATTTTTATTTGTCTCTGTGGCATATTTAGACTCTATATCACTTGATTGTTTAACTCATTTTGTTTCTCTTGGGATTTCAACAACCTCTCATTGTCTGCGTTAAAACTCTACACCTCGATCCTCATACTTCTCATGGTTTCCACAAATTCTTATGCATTTACATCTTTTGTATTCCCATTTGTTTATGTCTCTTCATTTCCCACACCGATATCTTGACCTTTGTCATATTCTTCATGGATGTATGGAAACTCCCCTTCATCCCTTTCAGTATTCTATATTTCCTTGTAAACCTGTCCTATGACTATTTTTAGTTCAAACAATCTATATGCAATGTGTTCATATTCTTACATTTGTTATACAAAATTTAATTCTAAAAATCCAATAAAATTTCAATATATACATATGTACATATATTCTGATATATTTTTAAATTATAAAAAACATCATTTAATAGTTTTTGTCAAATAAGTCATACAAGACCATTTATTCTCATTTATTAGAAGGATTGGTATTGCTTAATTATGTAATCCTATTTTATTTTTATTCTCCTTCTGACAATCTTTCTAATGACTGCTCTGAATACCATTCCTGAATTCATTACTGAAAGTTACAACCCTCCAAAATAAACAATTTGGCCCAATTTTCATTGTTCCTGTCACTGCAATTATTTTGAAGGACCAATTTCAGAAGCTTGTAGAAGAAAATAAGTAAAGAAATAGAAAAACTTTTCTATTGGGAAAAGTTAGTAAAAACCAGCGTAGATCCAAATCCTAGGCTCTATCAAGTGCCGAGATGGATCAAATCTCTCGAGGTGCAAACCTGTTCTTAGGTATCCATTGATTTTATTCAAACCAAAAGACACATCTTTTTATTTAAGGTCCACATATAATTTTATTATTATTAATATTTACTATTATTTATGGTTGGCATATAATATTTTTTATTTTGTTAGGAACGAACATTGCATCATTTCCCCACACATGGTTTTAAAACCATATGCAAGGCCCTCCTACAATCGTGGGTTGTTTAGGAGGGCTTGCACATGGTCTTAAAACCATTTGCAAGGCCCTCCTAAACCATGTACAATAAAACAATGGGTTGTTTAGGAGGCCTTGCACATGGTTTAAAAACCATGTGCAAAGCCTCCTAAACCATGTACAATAAAACCATGGGTTGTTTAGAATGCATTGTGTTTTTTTCTTGACCCACATTTTTTTTTACGGATAATTAAATTTTTACTTTTTTATTGTTTTGTTAGGTAGGAAGATTACAACATCTCCCCATATTAGATTGTTTTTGTGGCCGACATTTATTTTGTCCTATTAGAAAAACTATTTTTTATTAATAAAAATAAAGTTACGAAGGGATATTATTTTTTATTTTGTGTTACAAAATCTCTCCCATAATATTTACTATCACTATTATTTTTTGCCGACATGTTACAAATGTTACATCACGTTACAAGATCTCTCCCATAATATTCACTATGGCTATTTTTTTTGCCTACATGTTACAAACGTTACTAACGTTACATCACATTACAAGATCTCTCCCATAATATTCACTATCACTATTATTTTTTGCCGACATCT
Organism: Pseudotsuga menziesii; assembly: GCA_001517045.1. NCBI lineage: Eukaryota > Viridiplantae > Streptophyta > Pinopsida > Pinales > Pinaceae > Pseudotsuga > Pseudotsuga menziesii. Next base: position 11,583 of record LPNX010601432.1, on the reverse strand, counting down.
TACTAACGTTACATCACGTTACAAGATCTCCTCCATACTGAGCTATAGAGCGCCTCTCGGCACAATAACAAGGATTACCCATAACCTTTTAAATCTTTGATATGATGCTCCTATAGACTTCTATAAAATTCTAGGTTTGACTAATTTTAACTTTTTAACTTTTTCTCAAACAAGGAATTTTTCACCAAAACAGAATATCTCCCAAAATATGAGTTTCTAGAAAAAAATTGTTGAATGAAAGTTGTCTATTTTAATGTGTAGGTAAAAGTTTGACTCATTTTTTTTCCAGTTTTGACATCTAGAGTCATTTTTTGTCCTTCAAGCTTTTCAAAATCCCCAAAAAGTGCTATGGAGTAGTACGTTTTGGCCTTCTTTCATATCTCGGCTTCACACCTTTTGGAATTTTCCTCCAACCTTCCAGAGTTAGTTGTGTGGCTCCAAGATTCTAGATTTATCTATGTGTCTATTCTATGACCACACCATCATAATCTAAGCTCAAACTGAGCCCCCATTGAGTCTTTGGACATTGATTTGTAAAAGTCACTAATTCAAAATTTCTATCTAATTGGAGTAGGATGGGATCTGGATTTTAACTAATGCTTTTGTGACCTTCGTCAATGGTGTCTGAACACTGCAGGTCTCATCAAATTTTGAGCTAAACTACTCTTGTTATGGCCCAAACAATTTTCAGGTTGTAGACATTTTTTTTTCTATTTTTGAATCACTACCACAAATTTTTTTGGTTTTCCAATCCTAACTTTTTCGATCTTGACATGCTAACCCCAAATATGATAATCCTAAGTTGAAATTTGGAATTTAGTAATTCTAAACAATAGTATCAACAACCCTTCCAACTTTTCGATCTTGATTTCAGAAGTCAGTAGTCAGAACTAGCTAACAACAGCTTCCCAATGACCCTTTCGATTGATGACCATCGTAGACCTTTACACAACTGTGCATGTGGAATTCACTATGTGGCCTCCACAAACCACTCTTCTCGGTTGCACACTATGTATGAAATTTTTTGCACACGTAGACGTTTCCCCGTGGACCTTTTCAGATGGTACTACTGCAGACCCCTCTTCGCGGACCTCTGCAAAATCTTCTCATTTGTGACTGTAGACCTTTCTCTATGGATCCTCACATAATTTTATTTGCGGTATCCCCATGATTTTTGTTTTGTGATGTTTTAGTTTATGGATATTGGATACCTCACACGTCCTTATGACATGGTTGGTCCATGTAATACCTTTCCATATGGTTATCGTGGGTCTTGATAAAAATTCTCAAAATTTCACATAAGCACTTAAATTTCGAAATTTCTTCATATTATATAAATGGTTTAAGTGGGTTACAAATGGAATTCTCATGTCAACATATGTACACCAAAAAATCACACTAGGCCAATAGATAATTACACCTAGATTCTCCTCTGGATGGAAATATTTCTATCAATATTTGTGACTGTAGCTTTTTTTGTCTGATAGCAGAAACTGTAATCTTGCCATGGGTTCAAATTTTTACCTGAATTCCATGAATATTCTTCTCATACATGTACTTATCCATTACAACTTTCTAATTTACCAGCTCACATGTGGAAACTGATCATAATATATGATATTTAATACCATGAATTTACTAGAGACATTATGTTAACAATTAACCTACAACATTATTTAAACAATTTCTATGCAACCTCTAGAACTTCCTGAAAAATCAAATTTCAACCCATATAGTCCCAGTGCTAAAATCTCAGGCTATGATATCAATCTGTAATGTACCTAGTCATCTTATTTAACTAGGAAGATGACAGGGAACTTCATTTCTATATCCAATTTTAAGATTCATGTATAATTTCGTTTTTATTCAAATATTATGCATTTAACAACAAAAGTAAACAATCATGGTTGCCCAAAATAGTTTATGCATTCACTTAATTTACAGGTAACACAACATGAGCACACATGCCATTCAAGGAAAATTCAATGCATTTCAACATTTATAAACAATAAATTAAATAACATGAACACACATATAGGATTTCAACCATATCATTCATAGACAAATAGACACTTATATTTTAAGTAATTATTTTCCAACTAGATGCATGTGAAGGATGTTCCTCCTATCCAGAGGATATATCAAGCCAAAAATTACTTTAACAAGCCACCCCCAAGCTAGGGCTATCAATCCACAAGGGAAAAGCTCTCCCTCAATCCGAGTTTACTCATTTAAATTCTCATGCAACCCACTGGTGTATGAACACCCTCCAAAGTTCTCACAATCCCCAATTCTCCTTCCCTATCAACCAACACAATGCTAGGAACAATATCCCTTCTCTAAGTTAACATTCCCTCTATCATGTTCCCAATTAAATAATTTCCAAATAAGACTAATTGAAAATAATGTTCCACCAACCTATTCGTTCTCTAGGTTGAGATGGAGGCATACATTTTGTAATAAGGGGCTATGGGACCCAAAAGGAATTTAGTTCACCATATCCACATTTAAATGGGTCACATAAATGATAAATTATAAGAAAATAAGGTGGCATGGGCTCATGAATGTTGATGTAATGTAACTTTGGAATGTATTCACTTGTATTTCTTATGTATTGTACCCCGATGTTTATTCTGGGAAGTGTTTGTAATGTAATTGAGTCATGTCATGCCTTGATGTTTCGATCGGGAGTTTCTATAATGTAAACAAGTCATATCAAGTCAATGTGGGTAACCCTCCTATTGTTTAAGGGTTAAAGTCCCCACAGTTCTGGGGCCCTAGGGTTGTTAGACTCACCTAGTGAATTCAGCCCTAGTGAGTTATTGTCAAGTTGGGAATTAGTATAAATAGAGAGCGAGCCTCTCTATTTATCACATGCTCACTCAGACTCAGTTGTAGCGCATAACTAATGGAGAAGAAGTTTATGGGGCTAGAAATAAATAGGCTACTACTATCGGGAGATCATCTTACTGTTTTGGGTTTTACTTTTGGTGTTGATTCTATCTCTGAGGAAGTTGTGGGGTTTTATCCATTTATGGTTTCTTCAAGGAAAAACACGGTGTTCATTGTCTCTTGTGTTTGATTGCTATGCTTGTTATTCTCTCAGTTAAAGATCCTAATATAATGCTAGCTTAATGTTAAAAATATAACATGGTATCAGAGCTAACCTGAGAAGAAGACACTGTGCAGCTACAGGAACTAGGGATTCCTACTTTGTGGATCTCTCTCCACAGAATTTCAACAAAATAAGGTTGGATTAACTCTCCTCCCTTGGGTGCATGTTTTTGTCGAAGCAGAATCCAATTTTGAGCTTTTTTAGTTTTGGACCCGACACTACTGCCAGAAATTAGGGCTTTCTACAGAAGTGAAATTTTTGAGTGAGCCTAGGCCTGGATTGATCTCCTCCCCAAAATTGAAGTTTATATATCAATATCAAAACATTTGGTTGGACAGAATTACAGAAAATCCAAACCCTAATCTGCTCCTGAACCAACGTTGCAGAAATTCAGCTCCAAATCCAGATCTGACATCTTGACATGGTAAGATTTAAATCTTTTGTATTTCCATTTGAGGTTCTCAGTTAAGATGTCTCATCATACCAAGCTTGAGGGAGTTGATAAATTTCGAGCCTGGAAGTATAGGATCTCCCTGGTCTTGGAAAAAATGAGTTGGAATCCTACATCCATGAGGAGGTTCCAGTTCCATAGGAAGATGAGGCTAAAGCCTTACATAAGAAGAAGTTGGTTATGGAAAAGAGGATTATTGCTGATTCAATCAAGGATTACCTCATACCATAGGTTTCCTCTCTTAAGACACCTAAAGCTATGTTTGATGCCTTAACCAAACTGTTTGAAGGGAAGAACATAAACCGGAAGATGACTCTAAGGAACCAGTTGATGAATGTAAAGATCTAGAATGAGGAGACCATCCAGTCATACTTCACAAGGGTCTCCCAGATCAGAGAACAACTTGAATTAGTAGATGAAGAAGTGGAGAATGTAGAAATTGTGATGACAACCTTGAATGGGCTCCCTAGGTCATGGGATTCTTTCATTCAAGGAATCTATGCTAGGAAGAAGCTAATCAAGTTCAGTAGACTGTGGGAAGAATGTTCACAAGAACAAGCTTGAATAGCAGCTCGAGAAGAAAAGATGGAAAGTCAATATCAAGCTCTCATAGTACACTCCAAGAAAGGAAGAATGGAAAATCGTCATCACCAAGATAAGCAATCTCATTAGAAAAATAATTTTGTAAGAAGGGATCCATCCAAACTCAGATGTTATACATGTGATGAAAGAGGACACTTTGCTAGAAGTTGTCCCATGAATAAGAATGGATCCAAGAAGAAGGACTCCAAAAGAAGACATCATGCTCACACTGCTGAGGATGATGATCCTCCCAAGAAGAAAGTAAAATAAGAAAGTGAAGAATCTTCAAGTGATGAAGAATATGTTCTGATCTTTGCTCTCACGGGAACTGTCACTCATGGAAGAAAAGATTGGCTTATTGATAGTGGGGCTTCCAGACACATGACAGGTTTCAAGGAATGTTTTGAGAAACTATCTGAACATAATTCAACCCATAATGTGAAACTTGGGGATGACTACCAATATCCCATAAAAGGTAGTGGTGAATCCTCCTACAAGCCAGACTCTGGAAAGTCTATGAAAATGAAGGATGTCCTGTTTGTACCAGGACTAAAGAAGAATCTTCTCTCCATATTGGCACTGGATGCAAAAGGCATGAGGGTTGCATTTGTAGATGGCCAAGTCCTCATGTGGCCAAGAGGAAAGACTATTGATGATGCAATAATAATTGGATAACAAGAAGGAGGATTATACAAATTGAAGGGCCATTCAGAACAAGCTTTGGTCCATGACACAGTAGAGCCAAATGAACTTTGGCATAGAAGGATTGCACATGTGCACTACATAGCACTACCACTTGCAAGCAAAGCTATTGAAGGTCTTCTAGAAATTCAAGCAAAACATGAAGGAGTTTGCAAAGGATGTGCGAAAGGAAAGAACACAAAGAAGACATTGCCAAGTAGTGAAAGCAAAGCAAAAGGAATCTTGGAAATCATTCACTCCGATGTATGTAGTCCAATGTAATCCAATTCTTTAAGTGGGTATGTATACTATGTTTTTTTTATTGATGATTATTCTAGAAAGACATGGATATACTTTATGAAGAACAAAGATGAAGTTTTCAACAAGTTCAAGGAATTCAAAGCCTTGATTGAGAACCACACAGAAAAGAAGATCAAGACCTTTCGATCAGATAATGGTGGAGAATTCACATCAAATGATTTCAAAGAGTTATGCAAAGATTCATGGATTAAGAGGGAGTTATCCACTCCATATAATCCACAACAGAATGGGGTTGCAGAAAGGAAGAATAGAACTATCATGGAAGTTGCAAGAGCAATGCTTCATGATCAAGATCTTCCCATGCATCTATGGGCAGAAGTGCCAGAACAACGGTGTATGTACAGAACCATACTCCACATAGAGTACTCGAGAACAAGACACCTGAAGAAGTCTTTTCCAGAAAGAAACTAGAAGTCAGCCATCTTAGAATATTTGGCTATCCAATATACATACACATTCCGAAAGAAAAGAGGGCAAAGTTAGATCCTTCAGGAAAGAAGGGTATATTTGTGGGATACTTTGAAAGCTCAAAGGATTACATAATATACTTCCCAGGATTCAAGAAGATTGACATCAGCAGGGATGTAACATTTGTGAAGACTTAGCTTACAACAAATCCAGGAAGAGAGCTGTTAAAGATCCTGAAGAATCAAAAGCACCTAGAATTCATGACACAACCACGAACAAAGAAACTCAAGAAGAAGATAAGAATCCTCACATGAGGAAACCTGCTTGGGTACGAGAAGCTATCCAAGGTGCAGAAAGATATGGGGCTCCAGAAGAGAATCACAGAGAAAGGAAGAGGACCAGGTCCTGCTCTGGGTATGTGTTATCACTCCAGGAAACTACTTAGTGGTTATAGCTAAGTATGCCTGGTAACTTGAGAATTCAATATTTTTTGGTGTTTTTTGTAAGATGGATCAATGGGATGACTAAAACAGAGTACAACATTCAGACATTCAGCATGTAAACAGATAAAACAGTGCTCTCAAGAATCGATTGATCAGCATATAATATCAAAAGTGGGTGAAGAATAAATGTAACCAAACCAGTACCTAGTAGGGCTTGAGAGACATTAAAGAAACTAATACCAAGCTGCAAGCTAGACAATGAAAGTAAACATTCACATCCGAAGCTAAGCAACACTGATACAGTGAAAGAGACAATGGAAACTAACATCAAAGCTGAGAGAAACCTGTGATCTATATTATCATGAAAAAGCTGAGTACCATAGCAAAATGCATCCAAAATCGAACCCATACACAGTCTTGGTTCTCAGGCTTTATAGCCTTTACACAATAGTTTTCAGATCCTAAAAACGTGGATCTGATTGAATTAACTAAAACTAACTGAACAACAATATTTAAAAGACTTGAACTAGTCTCTGAAATCAAGGAGATGACATTAAGTGATTCCCCTTCGATTTGTGCCAAGTGCTTGATGCAGAAGAGCTGGCCTTCGAAGGCTCGGTGGGCTGGGCTGGCGCATAACAACTGAAATCATTGCTGTGGCGGTCGACTTTCAGTGGCATACCTTGAAATAAGGTTGAATTCATTAACGATGCCCTACTGACCGAAATCTCGCCCAAAGGTCTTCAGATATGGATAACATATCCCATAATATATCTCTTACACTGGTCTTATGCCAATTCAACGAACAAAAATTGATATCGGGGCAAAAACATAGTAATCTGTCAAAACCAGCTTTTGGCAATTTACTGCTCTGTTGATTTCATACCTTAACTACCGGAAGTCGGTTCTTTTGGCAGCTAATGAGCTCGGTGGGCTCGCCTAAGCTGCCAAATACTGTAACCGTTTCAAATTTTAAAACCCCAACGATGCTAATCGCCAATAGTCAGTCCTTTTGGCAGCTAATGAGATCAGTGGGGCTCGCCTAAGCTGCCAAAAGCTGAAACCTGTCAAAAATTCAAAAAGAAACAAAACGATGTTGTCCCACAAGCTGGTGCTCAGTCGTCAAGATTTCTTTGCAGCTGGTCCCTTCCTTCGTATAGCTCGTTTAGCCCTCTTTTGCTGAGCTTCCACAGGTTGTTCTTTTTGAGCTTCCACAGGCTGTTCTTTTTGAGTATCCACAGGCATTTCTTCTTCAGGGATCGTGGCGACCTCAGCCAGCGTGTCTAGGCCAGATGGTTGTGCTTATGGGATTACTGGTTGTGCCTCTATTCCCTCCAATTCCCTTAATTTCAGCCTGAGCATTCTGAGAGTGTGGTAGAGTTTAGCGTTCTCCTTTATCAGCATTGCGTTCCTTTCTGTTGTCTTCTTGAGTTTCTCGACAATCTCCTGGCTCCGGTCATGCAATGCCATATTCCTTCCAATCAACTCCGCGTTGTGCATTTTGACTTGCTGAACATTATGTTTTGCTTGGGAAAGTTCCTGTAGCAGTTTATTGGACTTGTTGGTTTCTGGTGTGGAAGGTTTAGGATTAGGTGCTTTAGCTGAGGGAAGGTCTTTACCTTTATCTCCTTCAATGGGCTGTTCTGCCCTTTGATCTCCTTCGTCTCCAGACTCAGATCCTGAGTAAGGGAGATTTAGAGGATTTCTTCCTTGAGGAGCTCCTTCAGCTGGTTCAAATATCAGCTTCTTCTTTGCCCTTCTCTTTTTGCTAGATGAGGAAGGAGATTCTGTCTGGGCTTGAGGAGAGATGGCTCTCCTCTTTATTTTGTTGGTTTTGGGAGTGCTGCTCTTTTCGCTTTTACCCTGTTCAATCGCCTCTTCATTTGCAAGCTCTGTAGGGAACTCATGCCAAAAAAAGAAATAGTTCTAGTCTATACCCCTTTTCTTCAACAGCTCCTTGATTATCAAAGTTACGAGTCCCTGGTGGGAGATTCTGCTTGCCACCTTGCTCGGTCTAGCCTGAACTTGCTTTGCCATTTTCGTTAGGGTTTTGTGAAAGAAAAATGGCAGATTTATACTTACCCTTCCTGTGAAGTGATTTAATAACTTAAAATGATAATGCAGCACCCTGTGATATCGGCCTTCACAGGTTATATAAACGAAAATGGCCTTCAACAAGGTTTGCCATTGTGGTTCGAGGAAAGTGATGGGGAAATCTCTTCTCTGAATGGTCTCCTTATGAGCTGGTAGGAGATATGACCTGAATTCAATGTCTGAGGCCTTAGTGGTCTTAAACCAACTTTGCCCTGTCCTGGGGAGGCCTGTACACTCAGTTATGGCTGCCTCGTCCACATGAAACTCTTCTCGGCCAAACTTTACTGTCCTTCCATTGTAACTCAGAGCGAAAGCTTCGGCGAGCGGCTGGTTAAAACTGGTGAGCCTTTCACAATAATCGAACACTTGCGCAATTTTGAAGTACTCTGCTACTTGTGGGTGGGACTCGAGGTACCACACTCCATCGAGCTCTGTTCTGAGTGGTAGACCTGTTTTGGCCATGAGCCGAACCTTTGTAAAGAGGTCCCGTGATGAGGATTTGTTTTGATGAAAAAGAACTCCTGGATCGAACCCGAACTCCAACTGCGCGATAACATAACAAGGAGCATCGGGCCTGCTTGCAATGCTTAACACATAAGATACCCATTGAATGAGCTCAGCAGGTAATCGCCTATGAAATCGCCCAACTTCGTGTGAAATGATGATTCGATCAGCCTCACATGATCTTCAGATGCCTTACATTATGAGCCCCTAGGTGAATGATGGATCGATCAGCTTCGAATGATCTGGAGCTATGCATCATATATTGAACCCCCTGCATAATCCTGCGTAGTTAATGATATGGTGTTTCACAACTTGCTTTCGACATTAAACTCCATGATGGTCGTGTGAGACGCGCTCTGATCTTCTCCTTGGCGGAAAAACCCACAGGCTCGTTTGATGTGAAGCTTGAGTACGGACACGTGCTCTCTTTTTTTTAATTTTTTAATGAGACGCCCTTTTGACAGCTAACATAACTTAGCTTAATCCTTCTAGTAGCCAAGACTGGGCTCTTTTGGCAGCTAATGTGAACTTGAACCTTAGCTTGATTCTCCCGGCTGCCAGAACTGAGGTCTTTTGGTAGCAAACCTAGTCTCTACAAAACAGAGTTAACTACCACAAGCTGTTTTTTTTTCAAAATTTTGAAATTAAGACTCAATAAATTTGATTTTTGACTTAGTAATGAAAAAATAAAATTTTGACTCAAACCTATCACCTAAAATAAAAGAAAACAGACTGGTTATTTTAGGAGATAACATCTGGCTCCTACTTGGGGATGGAATCCTCCCAGTGAGGTTCCGAAGAATCCCAGAACCAAATGCCTTTCCTGGAAATAAAAACTGACACCTAGCCTAGTACTACCATTGGGCATGGAGTTATTTAACCCACTACTCTAAACAGAAAGAAAAAGATGAATATTTTACAATGGGGAAAGAACCAAGGTCTTTATGAGAGGTAGATCTTCAAAAATTGCCCATTGAATGGGCCACCTGCGAGAATCTTTCCATCCAGATGATGAAGAGCAAAGGTGTTGTTGTGATATGCCTCTGCTATAATGTATGGACCAGTCCATAATGAATCGAATTTACCATGCTGTCCCTTCTTTTGCCTAGCTGCATCCCATTTTAAAACAAAATCGCCTATCTCGAACACCTCCTTTTTTGTTTTCCTGTCAAAAGTGTTTTTTATCTTCATTTGGTGATTTTCAGACTTTTCTATCAGATGTTCTCTCTCCTGCTGTAATTCCACCAATTGGAAGACTCTTCTAGTGTGATCATCAGGTTCAGAGCCGACTTCCTGAAGGAAATTAGTCACTGGTAAAACAAGATGGACTGGGAAGATGGCTTCAGTGCCATAAACTAGTTTAAATGGTGATGTACCAATGGAATTTTTGATAGTGACTCTGTCAGCCCACAAGGCAAATTTTAACTTGCTGTCCCAACTTCTCTTATTTTCCTCCAGCAGTTTCTTGATGATACGGGACAAGCTTTTATTTGAGGACTCAGCTAGCCCGTTGCCTTGTGGATAATATGATGTGGAATGAGCTAGTTTGACTCCCATCTCTTCACACAAGCTCACCAAATGTCGGTCATTAAAGGCAGGAGCATTGTCTGTAATCAGCTTCCTGGGACAGCCAAACCTTGAAAAGATATTATTAAACAGAAAATCAATGATAACCTTATGAGTGGCATTTCTCGTGGGAATAGCTTCGATCCATTTTGTGAAATAGTCTGTTGCAACCAATATCCACTTGTGCTGATTGCTCGATGAAGGATGGATCTCTCTGATGAAATCCAAGCCCCATTGCTGGAATGGACCAACAGCTGTGATGGGCTTCAATGGTAGAGATTTCAGCTGTCCCTTTCCTTGGAACCTCTGACATTTGTCGCATGCTTTTACAAATGCAAACACATCAGAAAACACACAAGGCCAGTAATAACCTGCTCTCAGTATTTTGTGGGAAGTTGTCTTCCAGTAGTGATGTCCGCCACAAATACTGTCATGAAATTCAGTCATCACTTTGACAGCCTCCTCCTTTGTTACACATCTCAGGAGTACCCCTAAAGGATCTTTCCAAAACAGTAAGTTATCTTTGATGCAAAAGCTTGCAGATTTAAGTTTAAGAGCTCTCCCTTGTGTTCTTGTGAGCCCTTCCGGCAAAGAAAGATTTTGCAAAAAGAAAACAATATTTCTGTACCATTCACACTCTGAGATATAAGAGGTTACCTGTAAGTCTGAGTTTGTTTGATTTGCTGAAACTTCAAATTGGAAATCTGCTGTGCCTCTCTTGTCTTCATAAATTTTTAAAACTCTGCAATTTTCTTCAGCCAATAACCGAGCGAGTCCTTGCCCTCGAACCAGCTTGACTGGTTTGATTTCTATGTCGAATTCAATCAGCTTGGG
>LPNX010601423.1:68903-80248 GCA_001517045.1 Pseudotsuga menziesii | reverse complement strand
GTGTGCATTATATAATGCATGTGTGTTATTGAAATCAATTTTTTTCTAGGTAGGATAGTTTCCACTCACTCAAGGCGTCGTCGCTTAAGCAATGCTTATGAGGCTAGTCGTCGCTTAAGCGACGCTTATGGCCACATTTTCAAAAAAAAAAATTATCTTTGTGATTTTTGGTAGGTTTAAAAAAAGAAATCCACGCACCGTCGGATTTTTCCATTGGATTTTGGATCGAAATGTAGTAGTGTCTTATCATTTCTTCTCTCATGCTTTTGTGTATTGCATTGGTTTGATATTTGGCCGTGATTGAGTTTTATTTTCCCTTTTGTATGCCTAGAATTGTACTGTAAATATTTAAATAATATTGGTCTTTGGGTTATTTGCTTATATTAGTTTAATGGTTTAATCTTATTGAAATATTTTAAATATTCATGGTTATGTTTTGACTTTCATTAACTTAACTTGTGTATTTCATTAAATGGTGCTAGAAGGAGGGTCGACCGACAAGTAAGCCATTTCAGCAATTTTTCTTTAATTTCATTTATTTTTGAAAATGGCTCATATCATTGTTCTAGATCATGCATTCAGTTTTCCTAGGTCTGCTAGAAGTATTCCTAGAGGGACAGCTAATTTCTTGCAACGATTGAGCTTCAACGGAGAAGGTAATATCTTTGCATCTCAACAACTTTCTGAATTTAATGAATTTTTTTATTGTATAAACGTATCTGATGAGAATGAGAGATGCACAATGTTGAACGCTACTTTTGAAGAAAGAATTCGGAGTTGGTATGAATTTCTACCAGCTAAATCTATCCATTCATGGAAACAATTCAGACAGTTATTTCTTAATGCTCATGAGAATTATAGTTACAAAAAACTTGGTTTTGAATTAGAAAATCTTCATAGATACAAAGACAAATTTCTTGGTTTCTTTTCCATATTTATGATAATATGTTGCGGATTTCATGAGAGACGCCAAATTTCTGAAAATGACATATCTTATTGGTTTCCCCGTCTTAATTCTCTTTCTCACACACTTGGTTTAGAAAAGAATGATAAATCTGAAATTAATGACATGCATATTGATAATTTCGATTCATCATTCAATGTTGATTTAGAATCTAGTTCGGGTAATTCCACTCAATATAATGAAATTTTTCTACATGCACAAGAATTAGGATTTTCTGATACACAGTTTCATGAACAAAAGAATAAGGATTGTAATTCAACTCTTATATTAAGTAGCAATCCTGAAACTATGGTTATAGAATATACAGTGGAAGAAGAATTAAAGATTCTAGATCTAGCAATTGAATGTGCTAATGATGATTCTATTATTAATGTCACATCATCTTCTTCTCATCATCATTCAGGTCCCCTCATTCAAAATTCATTATTAGATCATATTTTTACTAATTATGTTTCTCTTGAAACAATTAATGAAAACTATTTTATCAATAGAGAAGCATTTAATTTTCTACATTCTGAAACCTATTTCTCTTTGTATCCATATATTTTTTCTGATCAAATATTACATTTGTATGTTAATAAATTTCAAGTTGATACTACGTTTTGGTCATATTTTGATAGGATACAAAGTAAATCTTTTAAGAATGAGGGACATATTTCTGTTCAATTCGGTTTATCTCTAAATCACCATGAAGAGGAAGATAATATTCTTACTACCATTACTCATGTAAGAAATGCATCGTCATCTATTTCTTCTCATTTCATTAAGGATTATGATTCAATCTGCAATATGGAAAGGGATACAATATTTTCTAATGTTGTATTAGATATGGGTCTATTTTATTTCAACATGATAACCACATCTGGATCTGATGTCATTAATTCTAAGCTTCAAATTAAAGGACAAAATGAGGTAATTAGTTTTAAGGTAATACCAAATTGTCATTTCGTTCCTTCCCAATTTATTAATGATGGTATTGTTTTAAAGAATTCATGTTTTAGTGAATCCCTTTCACAATTTTTTAATCATATTCCTGATAAGATTCATTTTAGTTATGATCCTCATGAGATATCAGTTTTCTCCATGAATGCATTACAAACATCATGTCACTTATAACATAATTTTTATGATCAGATTTTTTATTGGTTGGAAGAATCATTTGTTAAAAAGTTTTCACGCAATTCTTCATTATTTGTACATAATAAAATTGATTTGATTTGTCTTATGTTTCCATTTGAAGTATTGTGATTTCCAATACTAATACATAACTTGTTTTCTTTTGCAGGTTTCAAGTTACATAACTGGTTGCATTGGAAATTTTATTATACTTAGCTTTTAGAATAGTGTAGGGATAGGTGTAGAATAGAATAATTTTGATTTTAATTTGATTACATCACTTTTTTTTTCATTTTTGAATTGATTTATTTCGATTGGATTTCATAGTTTGATAATAATTTGCATGGGGCGAAAGGTTGAAATGTTAATCATCAAAAATTGATTCCAATTATTCTACAATTATTTATTTTGAATCATGTTTTATTTATCAATGTTTTCTAAAAAGGGATTGTTGATCCTTATTTGATGATACTTTGGGGCAATCTTAGTTATTCCAAGCCTACATTGTTGGAGTCTTGTACGTGAAGAGATATTTTCAAGCTGATTTTATAAGAAGAAGATATCCCTTTATCCATGGTGGAACACTTTCCAAGTCTCGCCTTCATACATAAAATTAGTTTCTTTCATTATGTTTGTCCTTTTAACTATCACAAATTGATGCGCAAAGCTATTCTTCTAAATTAGATTATGCAATTATGTTCTAATTTCACTACAACAAAAACTGGATTTAGCGTCGAATTTAGCACCGGATTTTAGTGTAATTTTTCCCCAATTTTGGTGAACAATCCGGCGCTAAACCTGGCGATATTGTACAATTTTGTAAAACTCCATCTATTGCATCTATTTTTCCGTCCTTTTTAACATCCATTTTTGCACCCAATTTTTTGCATCTTTTGTTACGCCCTTATTTTCGTCCAATTTTGCATTTTGTATTGCATCTTTTTTTGTGTCATTTGTTACATCCTCGTTTGCACCCAATTTGACGCTCATTTTTGCATCCAATGTTGCGTCTTATTTTGCTCCTTTTGTTTCATCGAGGCTTGCAGCCAATTTTGCACCATGTTTTTCATCAAATTATGTGTCCAATTTTGCATCTAGGTTTGCATCCAAATTTGGGCCCAATATTGCGTCTAGTTTTCCATCCAATTTTACTTATAATGTTGCATCCATTTTTTCATCTAATTTTGCATCTTGTTTTACATCTTTTTTTGTATCCATGTTTGTGCCTAATGTTTCATCTTGTTTTACGTCGTATTTTGCATCTAGGTTTGTACCTAGTGTTGCATCTTGGTTGATGTCTTTTTTGCATCTATGTTTGAGCCCAATGTTGCACCCAGTGTTGTTCCTAGTGTTGTTCCTAGTTTTGTACTCATGTTTTTATCCAATATTGCATCCAGTTTTATGTACAATGTTGCATCCCATATTGCATTCAATATTACGTCTAGTTTTACATCCAATGTTTTGTCCCATCTCGCATCCAATATTGTGTCTCATTTTAAGTTTTTGTTTCCATCAAGTGTTTCTTCCAGTTTTGCACCTGGTGTTACACCTATTTTTATGTCCATCGATACACCATATTTTGTGCTCAATTAAATGTCCAATTTTACGTCTAGTTAGAAGTCCGCTTTTGCATCTATTGTTGCATCTAGTTTTGGGCCTAGTATTGCATCTAGTTTTGAGTCATTAATTGTGTCTAGTGTTGAGTCTCCTTTTTCATCCAATTTTGCTTTTGCTGTGACATCCATTTTTGCGTCCACATTTGTGCCTAACATAACGTCCACTTTTGCATCCACTTGTGTGTTTGGTGTGACATCCACTTTTACATCTTGTTTTACATTTAGTGTTGCATCTAGTATTGCATCCATTTTGCACTACTAGATTTTTTACCTTTAGAAATACACTGCAATATCATTAGGGCATGGAGGAATTGAACCACCAACCTCCTGCTTGTAAGGCAGGCGCTCTTCCATTGAGCTATAACCCTTTAAGAATCGAGAAGACGAGCAATATTAACACATATTTCATCATTTGAATTCTAATAAAAGACAATAAGATCCAAAGATAGTCATGCTTAAAATCCAATTTATTTTTCCAAGCACATTAATAAGCACAAAAATCTACCATGATCAGGAAACAAAATATCCTAAACAATTACACAATCTGTTAAAGTGGTTCATAAAAGAATCTTAGAGAACAAGATAATGTATTCATGCATACCTAATAACCTAAACTTGAGAAGGACATAGAATAAGGATGTGTTTAAAAAATAGTTGTATAATCCAACTGAGGATTGTGTGTTGCTACATAAATGTTTCTATTCGCTGATTATGTGATTTTGTTCAGCAATGAGATGGTAACAGAAGCACTCATGAATGGTTATTAAAAGAATATTCCTACCTCAAGATTCTTTAAGCCTCACCTGAAGTCTAGTTTTTGTTTCAATTTTCATCATGCTAGGAATAGGCTGTTCAGTTTTGGTGAGACCTCTGGATTTACATTGACAACATTAAAACCATGATTGTGATGAAGGAAATAATTTCATCTACACAAGTGAACTTTCGATTATATTAAAAACAAATCTTGGTGAATGAAATAAATTGAACATGGCTTGAAAATGGTAGTGTCATCATATTAGTTCACTTGATTAAGCATCCTATTTTGACAGCCTCTTGAAGACTTTATTCAGAAGTTTAGATACTTTCTTTGACAACTAAATACATAGATTTTCTCTTTTACAACAAAAATAAGGTTATTAAATAGAATCTGGATTGAAAATATTCAAGTACACATAACAAGATACATGGAATCAAAATTGATTTTAGTTAATGTTGTTTCCAGATGGTACATTTCATCTTCATAAAGCTATTTTCTAAACTGTTGTCTTTGGTTATTTCAATGTGCATTTCAACATTTTAATGCAACATTCTGAATCTTAACCTCCTTTCTTAAACAAGCTAGTACATTTTTTTCTGGTACATTTCTTAACTGTTTAAAGCGCTGGAGTCAGATTGTTATTGATATGTTGTGCAGGACCTCTAACCCTTTAGAATCTAGACATGTATGCATCACCAATTAAAATTTTCATAATGACCAACCAATTTGAATTGGTGTTTTAACATTACTTAAAGGAAAAACAAATAAAGTGGGAAGACTAGGTTTACCATTTGTAAGGAGACTACTATTATCCCAAAGAAAGAGAGAGAGAATTAGTTAATTATTTTGTCCCATAATAGACCACAAATATCAAAACATTGTCAGTGTAGAAACCACTTGTCACCAATTAGATGCCTTCCAATATTCCAATAAAGTGCCTAATCTCCTCAATGGACCCTTATCCAAGGTCTATTCCATTTTAGATATCAAATGTGCATCCTATGAGGATTGAAAATCCCAATATTATATAGACCTTTACTTTGTTCTGGTCATGGAATCCATCCAACAACCCACTGTGGTCAATCAAATCCCTTTGCTAGACTACAAAGATCGAGATGGCTTTCTTTACAAGTTGAATCAATTGTGTGTTCCAGCTAGATCAACTTGCCTTCTGCTTATCAAGGAGGTCCATTCTTCATCCGATGGAGGACATTTTGGTGTACAGAAAATTATGTTGCACCTGCAAAGGTACTTCTTTTGGCCTTCCATGTGGAAAGAAGTGGAATATTACATCTAGAGTTGTTCAAATTGTAGCCAAAACAAACTTGCCAAGATGAAGCTTGGGTTGTACCAGTCTTTGACAGTTCCCTATAGGGCTTGGATTTCTTCTAGCCTGTTTGGGGCCATTTTGGATTACCATTGACCAACATTTCTAATCATTACTCCATATTTCTTAGTGATTTGGAAAATCCTCATGGAACCCTTTAGGTTGTCTGCATTGGTTCTCTACTACATTCAATCCACAAACTGATGGCCAAACTAAGATAGTGTAACATAATCTTGGTTCATGCTCTCTACCTCTACCATCAATAGAACAAATAATGGGATCAATACCTGCATATTTTGCAACATAGTTACAACAAATCTGCCCTTCTACAAGACACTTTTCTTTTGATATTTGTTTTGTCTTTCAACCTCTTAGCTCCAGTTGCTCTCCCAACTCCATCCACATCCCACTAGCAGAAGCAGTAAGACAAAGATTATTTTGTGCAGAACTTGGTCAAGATCCAAAGTAATGTTTAGGACATCCTTCAATAGACACATGCTGAATACAAAGCACTATACGACTGACATCATATTGCTGCACATTTTCAAGTTGGTGATTGAGTTTGGTTGCATTTGGACAAGCATTGATTCAAAAATCAACAAATGGGTGTCAATGCTTTCAAGTTGGACCTTCTACCACAGTTAGGCACCCATGATGTGGTGAATTCCAACTAGTGGAAGTGATATGAACCACCTCATTTAAAGGATGTGTTGCAAAGGCAAGTTTCTCACTCGGGGTTAATGCCTGCTGCAATCAACATATAGGTAGCAACTTCCCTATCTTCAATGGAAATTGGGGATGATTTCCTCTAAGCAAGGATGAATTGATGAGACTTAGTCTAGTAATATGAGTGAACCTATATTATATCTGTACATTTATATTTTGTACTCTAGTAAACTTTGAAATTTATCCTTATCTCTTTTGGGTGACTTAGTCTAAGACTAAATAGATCGCTCACCCACTTTATTTTTTTTATTGTAGACTTGGGAAATTTTGATAAATCTACCCACAGTTTTGCACTGTATATGTAATAATACAAATGACTGTAGTTACTATACAGCACATGTGCAATTCATCCCCACAGTTTTGTACTGTATTTATAATAATAACACATGACTGTACATTACGTGTACAATTTTGGTTATTCTCTTCTACTCACACACTTGTCTTTGTTTATTCACTTGTATTGAGACCCTATATAATAAATCATTGTATTAGGAAGCTGTAACAAATAGTCAAACTCAGACTTGATGGTACACTTGAAATCTTAATTTAAACATCTATTTGTACTGCTGTTACATGCAATAAAAAATTGCAAATTGCCAAATATATTCCTAGGTTGATGTGAGTGTATTTCTCAATATTAAATACATATTCTGTATATATGTGCATTCCCATATAAAAATTCAATTTACTCTGTTGTCCTCCCTGTGTTTCTCTTGGGGACATCACATCAACACTAAAAACTAAATAGAGTCTAAAGTTTATGGTAAAAATAACAAGTTATAAAGAGATAGAGTATACACTTCAAATATCACATATGCCTGAATAACTAGAATGACAAGATTCAGAGAAACTACATCCAAAGTGCCATAGCCAGCATATCCTTACATATCAAGCATACGAGAAAACATAGTATTTAAGACCACTCAAGACAAATATATGGAATTCGAGTACACATCTTAGAAGTACAAAGATCATCGAAAATACAGATTTAACAAGCTACAGCTGCAAATGGAGATTCACGCTCATTCATGCATTCACAAATTCACTTATTTCATGCACATTCACACTCTTACTACTATTCCATTTACATTTGCATTATCCAATCCATAGTCTCGCATTATTCCTCATACATTTACCTTATGCTCCATACATATATCCTTCTTCATGCATTGACATCATATCACTTTCATTGACCTTTGTAACTCAACCATACACCTACAAGATATTTCCTTTGTTAATATGGTTAATACTTTTATACAGGAATCGACACCTACATGTATCTACAGTAGAGACCTCCTGCTAGAGTAAAAACAAATAAAATCTACAAAGGAGGATGACTACAAAAGTAGAACACTACGGGAAACTATAAGCAAGGAACATTACAGAATTTGGAGCTACAAATATCTACAGAAAAGAAAATATATAAAAGTGTGATGCTACAGGTATCTGCTACTACTAGAGATAATTGTTAAATCCTATTAACTTGCAGAATGCTACAAAAATGACTTCCTGTGCATGTCACACATGATCCCACTCTAGTACACATTCCAATACAACAATAATAATCCTCCCACATATGTGGATGATCACAACCTTCATAAAAAAACATGAAAAATCCTCCACGCAATGAAATGCACTTCTTATAAATCATAAATGACATAAGGCAAGGTATGTCACACATACTTGTTTTTATCAATTATGTTTTAGATAGGTATGTCATTATAACTCCTGATCACAGTAACCTCAACCTCTCTCTACCCTACTCCATATCAATGTGGTCACTAATATATAAAATCAGGGGAGGAAGCAACTTGGAGTTACATGAGATGATGAAACTACAAAAGCCACATATTTCCATCACAATCACTATTCTAAATCTATGAAAGAAAATCTTGAATAATTACTCCAGTTGGTGTGCATATCTGGGCCGAAAATCCCATATTGAGATCAAAGGCCGTAAGACAGAAACAGGAAATGTGCAGAAGGAATTGCTATATACATCTTTGTATCTTTTGATTTGGGGTGAAGCTACCAATTTGAGATTCTTACCAAAGTTTTCGTGCTATATTTTCCATCATATGGATTTAGAGCTAAATATCATCTTAGAGAATAATACTGGACAAACAGCATTGCCTGCACATATTGGAGAAAATGCCTTTTTTCACAAGGTTGTTACACCACTGTATGATATAGTAAAAAGGGAAGAAAAGTGTAGTGATGATGGGAAGGCTCCTCATTCTTCTTGGAGAAATTATGATGATATTAATGAGTACTTTTGGAGTAGCAGATGCTTTGAAGAACTAGGATGGCCTCTCAAGATGGGGAGTAATTTTTTTCAATCGCCTAAATGATCTCAGAGTTATAAGGATTGGGATACCCTGAGAATTAGGAGAATATTGCATAAACAACAAGTGGGGAAGATGGGATTTTTAGAACAACGCTCCTTTTGGAACATTTTCCACAGCTCTGAGTGTCTTTGGATTATGCACATTTTCTTCATTCATGCTGCTATTAGTGTGGCATCTCAGGGGTTAGGAACTCCTTGGATAAAATTGAGACACAAAGACACACAAGAACAAGTCCTTAGTTTCTTCATTACATGGGCATGCCTTCTTTTTTGGAAGTCTTTGCTTGATGTTGGAATGCAATATAGTTTAGTGTCAAAAGAGACTCTACTAATTGGAACAAGGATGGTACTAAAAAGCATTGTGGCATTGGTATGGACCATTGTATTTGTTGTATTTTATATTCAGAGGTAGGCTCAAAGGAATCATGATTTGAGATGGTCAAGGGAGGTGAACATAATATTGGTAAACTATTTGAAAGTTTCCCTGGTTTTCATCATGCCTGAGCTCTTGACATTGCTTCTATTTTTTCTTCCTTAGGTAAGAAACATTGCTGAGAAATTAAACTGGAGAATTTTTCATGTCTTGACATGGTGGTTTAGACCATTGAGGCTGCAATTCCAATTCTTTGCTAGTGCAATCCAATTCATGGATGAATTTATTGATGAAAGAATAATAACCTGACAAGGGATGAATTGATTGATGAAAGAATAACATGAATGTGTATCATAATACAAGTAAGTTGTGATGATTTCTTTTCAAATTTGGTTCACAAATTCAGTCTAGAAGATCGGGGCTACATCCACGGAATGCTTCCAAGGTTCTTCACCTTGTTAGGTTATTTTGGAGCCTATTTCTGAGCACCAACTTGAGTGACTGCCCGAAGGCTTGGTCCCTGCAGCATCGACCAACTGAGCTACCACATAGGGTTGGGGCGGTGATGATTTATCATTTTTACAATATTAATACAATATTGACCTACATTACTAATATTTTTCTCTTTTTCCATGTGAGGAAACCTACTGTGTAGTGTGCACACATTTCTCATTTTGAGGATGGTACCCACATCAGATTCTTCGAGGCTCAATACCAATACAACAATATAGTCATTATGAACTTGCTGCTCAATATGTCACTAGCAAGAATTGGTTCTAGGTGGGGAGGATAACACTCCTCAGTTGCTTAGTTTTCCTGACTACTATTACAACAAATTTTTATATAGTATTACATAGCAGTAATATACCCTAAGTATATTGCACATCCTGTTTAATTTTCACAAACTGTCGATGTTGGATGGTGAAATCTATAATGTTGAGCTCACCCCAATAATATCCATGAACATATGTTTGAACTTGGAAAGTAACACCGATGCATGTAGGTAGATCTTTTGTTAACATGCACTGTGGAGTTTCACAAGTTCTAACAGTGGGATGTTGCTTACCAAATGGAAACAAAGAACTAACTAACTTATAGGAAGAAATGGCATGAAGCAACTCGCTTAAAAATTTACCTCAGGGTGCTACATTTTCTATTGTTGTTTCTTTGCTGCTACAATAAGATTCTGAAATCCAATAAGTGTGAATCAAATTTGAACAAGAACCTTGGGATCAAACTGACAAAACCCTAAGTGAGCGGTTAGACACCTTACTCAATAGTAATAAAGGACTCTACCGTATCTTTCCTGGATATGTTGTCACAAAATAATTAGGAAGGTGAATCCAGTCATTTTAATTGTTAAAATTCTTACGAAAGTTCAATTGATCGCCATGCTGTCGCATACTTTCAATAATAGAATCTTATTTTGCAATTATTTTTTTATACATGTTCACATCAATGATCATCACTTTCATATATGTTTTACATTTCTTGAATATCCCATCTCATAGTTTGAATCATATAATTCTCCCATGATTTAGTTTGATCTTGTTAGAGCTATATTATCTTGTTCCTAGTACTAGTTTAGAAATTTATTTTCTACATTGAAGTATAATTTTTTAATTTTCTGCTTTAAACCCTAACCTAACCCTATTTTTTACAAAAATAAAAATGAGTACGGGTTGAAGTTGAAGCAGAGTGGGTACTATTATGGTGCAAGTTACAAACCTATCGATAATATTGCTAGTATACTCAACTATCTGTTTGGTATGACCATAGGATAAAAATATGTATATATAGCCTGGTGGATCCTAATCTGATGAGAGGCAAGCATCAACATGTAATTACCAATTGATTCTAGAAGTACAGAACCCACAACGGCCTTGCAAACAATTGAAAACCCTTCAATCTATTGGTGGCCTCAAAAATAGTTTTTGAAAAATCCCTAGTTTATAGCCTATTTATATATTGAAAATTTCAAGCTTTAAGGTTGATGTTATAGATACTAGACCTATGGTTGACAAATACTAGATGGCTGATGATTAATGAATGAGGTTATATGGTATTATGGTTTCTTTCATGTTTTTATGTTTTCGTTAACTAATTCAACATTCTAAAT
>LPNX010601423.1:54298-65694 GCA_001517045.1 Pseudotsuga menziesii | reverse complement strand
AAATGATGAGATAAGATAATTTTATTGTGTTCAACAAATGACCACAAAAATAGGTCAATAGGACTGAAAACTTGAGAAGTACATCTAGGAACTTAAAGTGTAATGTGGGAGTGGAATATCAACTCCTGGAATGATGCCAAAATAAAAATAAAACAACTCATAACTGAGAGCTAATCATATTGCTAACAAAGCAAAAAAGGAAGCATAAGAAGTAAAGTACATGTACACAAAAAGATAAGGATGCTAAAAGCAAAAAGAACTCAATGCTGATCAAGGTAGGATATTAGAATTAATTGGCCTATCATGGTCTTGTGATAACTATCCAACTAAAGGAAAATAAATTTGTATTACATAAGAAATAATGAGATTGATTAAGATGTAAAATATGCTAAAGAACATCCAGGATAAAATACCGACCTTGTGATCTATTCGTCTCAGTAAGTTTTAAAATGAATTCTCTGACATAACGCTAGTCGACATTGTTCAAAATTTGGGCCAATGTCAAATGTATGCAACATTTGGAAGAAGAATACATAATATAAGATAGGATCAAGGGACTGGAAACTTGAAAATTACATCCATGAACATAATGT
This sequence comes from Pseudotsuga menziesii, assembly GCA_001517045.1. NCBI lineage: Eukaryota > Viridiplantae > Streptophyta > Pinopsida > Pinales > Pinaceae > Pseudotsuga > Pseudotsuga menziesii. The sequence continues at coordinate 65,101 of LPNX010601423.1, read as the reverse complement.
GCGATGTGGGAGTGGAATATCAACTCCTAAAATGATGACAAAATCAGAAGATTAGAGCACATAACTGACAGCTAATCAGCTAGCTGATGAAACTAAAAAGGAAACATAAGAAGTAAAACATGGGTACACAAAAAAAGATAGAGAAAAGGTAGAGTGCTAAAAGTAGAAAGCACTCAATGCTGAACGAGATAGGATATTAGAATCAATTGGCCTATCTAGATTTTGCAATAGCTATCCAACTAAAGGACAATAAAGTTGTATTACATTAGAATAAATAAGATTGGTTAAGATGAAAAAGATGTTAAATATCATCCAAGATAAAATACCACCCTCCCTCGTGGTCTATTCATCTCAGTAAGTTTTAAAATGAAATTTCTGGCATAACCCTAGTCTTGTTCAAAATCTGGCCTAAGGTTAGTTAATGAGACAATCTATGAAATTTGGAAAAAGAATATATCTTGGCTGAATTCTATCAATGTAGAATCTATTGACATGAAAGGACATGAAACATTTATATGGCCTAGTGCACCCCACTACTCATGAGCATACTCTGGATTGACATTTGATAGGAATTTTTTGTTACACCTAGGACCAGTATCTATTCTAATTGTTAAGCTTCTCAGAAAGAAACATAGCATTACTAGGTTTGGTTTGCTATATTGATACTTGGACTATATTCATCCAGGATCGTCCCCCAAAATCACCAAGGCACCGTTGAGGAAACACTTCAATTTCTTTAAAGAGAATATGGATCACCATTACCTGAGAAAAATTTTAGACCCCAAGGACCCCCAATTTGGATAGGAAATCTACCAAGAACCAATGTAATGGCTGCAGGTTTGATTTCTTAACTATAGTCTCTGTTTCCCCTTTAATATGGATCTAGTGCCAATTTCTACATTTCTTTCAATTTGTACTATGCTGGTCTTTAGCACATCTAGGTTATGTATTTGGATTTGGGCCCTATGTGAATTCCTATCACATGACATTTTTATAATTGGTTCTAAGTCATGTACGAGCTATGCAATTGCTAAATAGCCCATGCTTTGCAGTAACCTATGAACTTCAATTACTTGAATGTGTCCATTAGTGCCGTCATTACATGATGATATGCTAAAACTAGCCTAAAACCCAATCTAGAGGCATATCACCCAACCCTCAACTGCACCTAAGGGATGAAAAGGAAAGTGCAGAGGTCGTGCATTTGGAAACCAGTTACACTTACAAACTCAAGACCAACTACCAGTGGATATATCATATGGGTAGTCACCAAAATTCCTAGATAGGGAATTTGGTCGAGTTTCAACTCATGGTCCTTATAACAAAGATGATCAGTTGGAAGTAAATCGAAGGCTCTAGCATGCTGAACAAAGATTAGTATCCAAATGAATGTTATTATACTGCTGACAGTGAGAACATGGGTACTTAACAAACATGGAGTTAAATGGAATCCCTGAAACCAGTTAGCCCAAAATCAAAAGTCATTATTACATTATCAATGTCAATGTCACATATTCATTCAATTGCAGAGAGTAGATAAAGCCTTAATATTCTGAGGAAAAACATGAACATCCCTACACTGATGGGATTGGCTTCATATTTCCTGTGGGACTAGGGCATACAATGGTCACCTCTGCCAATGACAGAAAATAAAACATACATTAAACATTCAAAAAGCAATTCAGCAACAACATGGATGAGAACATACAAAAAACAAAACTACCAGTTACAGATTCATTAGCATATCATACCTGAAACAAACAATCACTTTATTCTCTCTTCTTCTATAGCTTCATAGATTTCTCATCCTCCCGAATGTTATCAAAATAGAGTCCACTCATAGAATTTCTACCACAAACAAGATGGATTTTATTTGTCCAAAACATAGGAGACTCAAAACAACAACCAACGACACATAGCTCCATGGCAGGCCCAGTAGCACTCCAAGATATTCGCTCGGATTTTCCTCCTCCCAATAACAGAGATCCCACCAATCCCACAAAGAAAATCCATCCTCCATTCAAAGGTATCATTCAATCTTTGTAGCTTTCCACTGACCAACAAAACATCCTTATCATAAGCTTCAAATATCACGGATCCTCCTATGCGAACACTATCTATACTGACATAAGTAACTTTTGTGGATTTCTTATAAACCTTGTCCCTACATAGAAAGGAAGAAGCAGTCTCAGAAGGATCAATGCATTCGCCATTCACTTCGATTCTGACAGCAAAATCTGTTGGAATGTGGAAGAGGGTTAAAAAGTGCAAAGAAGTTTCAAGTGGGAATGAACTCAACCACATACAAAATACTCTCAGATCTAGCCATTGATCTGAAGTAATGAGGTCAATCAGTGTCATTTCCCCACTATATCATGACCTATTGCTATGCTTCTTGTCATCTAAACCCAAATCCCAGAAATTTCCTGGTTTATAAAATCCTAGAACTTTAATGGTGATGGCCCTCCCAAAATCCACGAGCAAAAGACTGGTTGATATTTCAGGGTTTCAGGGACAAAAAAATTTCAAATCTATGAAAATATGAGTTTTCTGAGCTCTTCATGTATGCGGGATCATTGAAGGGATTATACACGACTCACGAGGCTCCATTGTTTGTAAAGGTCTGTGTCCATTGGATTTTTTTGTCTGCCTAAAGTGATTTGAGGATTTAGAATTAGATTTTACTTTATTGGAGTATCGTGTTCACATGGGGATGAACAAGGGCAGGTAGGGAGGACAATGAAATAAAGAGTGTGCTTTGGTTGGTGACGCCACAACAATTGAAATTTGGTTAATTATTTTAGGTCTAGGGCCATGGTATGGTCAAGTTGGCTAGAGCATTTTTAAATGTTGTTTTGTAAAATACATGGTAGAGATTAGAGTTCCATTCTATATTTATAAGTTAATAAACTCACTATCCTGATTAAAATACCTTAGCAAGTGAATCAAAATATTATGATCTCACTAAAGAAGGATAATATAAAACATTATTATATAGATTATTTGTGTAATGTATCATTTCCTTAATTACGTCGATAGGCGTTTTTCTCCGTAGTTGGTTTTGAAAAGTACTGTACATTTTTTGTCATCCCTCTATTCAATCAATTTGCTACACGTGTCCCTCCTGTTGTCCGCTAGGTTGTTTTTGTTCTAGGTTATCTTAGTTTTCTGTTGGGTTTTGGGTTTTATGTTTGTTCGAGGTTACTGCTCAATGTTCACCACAACTCCTTGCTCCTGTTCCATCCTGTCAAAACTAGTAGCCAAATGACTTCAAATAAAGCTTTCACTATTCAAGCTGAATAACACAGTCTCTTTTCTCAGGAAAAAGGCCGGATGGGATCCATTGTTGTCAGGTTTCCTAGATTCAGTAGGGCTTGAATGCTTTTCTTGCATAGCTTCTATGAATTTTTACTCCTTTTATTTCTTGTTCTTTATGGATTTTGTTTGCAGCCTTCACAAATCGATCCATGGAGAATATATTACATACACTACCTAAAGAACAAAATCCCTATTCTAGAATGTGCGAGAGGAGGATTCAACATCTCTCATTTGCAGGGTAATTTTATAGGGCCATAGGTACACATCAAAGCCGCACGATAGCTTCTATAAATTTTAGTATCTTTGGCACTAAAAATTTCCTAAAACAGGCCCTGCCTCGGCTTCGTTTTATATTTTTCTTTTTTCGGCACAACCTTTACGTTAGCAGGTTCATCAACGATCTGCAAACCCTACAGTGAGCTTCAGTCTTTGTTGGTTTTGATTAGGGTTGGCGTTGTTCTTTTTTGGCTAAATGTCTGTGGTCTCTACATTATGACCGTTATGACTTTATTTATTAGGTATAATAGGGCAGCAGGGGCTGAGGAAGAATTGGCATATAATACTCTGTTTTTAGAGCAGATCTAAGGTGAATAGTAAAGAATTTGAAGAATGCATTTTTAAGCCGTTAGGCATTTTTTCTCCAAGGTCCAGTTTGAAATACACGGTACAACTTTCATGGTCTATCCAGTTAATTGGATTTTTCCGCTTGTCATCTTCCATGTTGACCATTATACACTGGTGCTTACCTATCAGTTTTTCACTGGTGTAGTCTTGTTCTATTGGCATTCTCGGGTTGTGTATCCTATTAAGAGTGTTTCATGTTGCCTAATTTTCCTCCACTGCAGAGCCTGTACACCTATACATTTTTATTATGATGGTTCTCCATACCTCTCCTCCGGTATGCCATAAGAACCCCATCAATGTTACTCATGTTTAGATTCTAACAAAACCCTTATTAGTAAACATGAGGGTTGAAAGAGTACATGGTAAATCCAACAGAGTGGAACTCCCTGGAATTTTAACTTGAAGAACACACTTCATCTGCACTGAGAATCATAAATTTGAACAGTTATCCAAAAAAAATTCCTGTAAAGCGTAGTTTTCTGTGGAGATTCTGGTTATTTTGTGAAGATTTTGTGGAACTGCTGAAGATTTAGTGTTTATTCTGAAAAGGGCATTGTGGATGGAGAAAGAGAGGGAGGGGGAGATGAAGATGGAGATGCATTTGGTGCCATTGATTTTCCATTTCAATTTGAAAGAAATTGCAAGGATTTTAAAAGAATTAAATCTTAATTGTAAAGAATTTTAGGGTAGGGTATTCCTTTCATGTAAATATTTTGTTCCAAACCCTATATATTATTTGTAGAAGTACTCCAATCTTGACCGATTTTTCTTCGTAGGAGGAGCTCCAATTTGAGAGATTTGTTCATAATTTTTTCTTTTACTTAGACAATTTAAAGACTTTTTTTTGGCTTCCAATGTATAGGATCATTCAAACTCATTGGGACTGTCTAGATTTCGAGGTTTTGAAAATAGAGATTGGTTCTATGGAAGCTGTGGTGTTCTTTATGCTATAAAACCATTATGTCAATCCTTTTTCCAACTGGTAAATAGTCAAATTCCTGATTTCCCTAAGTGTGCTTATCTTGATTTCCAGGCACTTTGCAAACCTACAATATTTCCTATGGTTGGTTTGTTTGTCATTCAAAAGATCGTTATAAGAGCTTTGTTTACAACAACCAACTGGCTTTTGGAAGAGTGTATGAAGCACGTCCAAGGCCTGTTGGCATTGCTTTTGAAAACTACTTTTTATATTCACATAAATTTATTTACATTGAAAAAATTAGCAAAGAAATGGTATATACAATGCCTATAATGTCTTGAAGAAAGTCATAATATACAATAGGATTCAACATTTTGGCATCTTTAATATGAACAAAGGTATTGGAAAGCAATGCCACACAAATCTCAAATTAGCAACCATGCAAACACTCTTAGCTTAACTTGAGATCTTGTTAAAATCATTTTGAATTGATAAAATTCCATATATAAAAAACTGGTGTTGACTCTATATTACATTAAAATTAACAGTTTTATCAATTCAAAATTACAATTTTGATAAAGATTGCGTAACATATTTCAACAATTTTAAATTTAAAAAATTCAAATTCATAAAACATTCAATTCTGCTTGCTACTTTTTCTATAAAAAAAACTAAAAATAAAACTTCATTTAATTATTACTTATTATGATTTCCATAACTAACTATATGTATGAACTTTTTAATATTTACATTATTTTTAACTTGTAATTATAATATTTAAATAAAAAATATTATTATTTTTATATAAATATTTTTGGAGGTTTATTTAAAATTTATTATAAAAAAACAATAATTTTTGTAAGTGATTAATGTTATATTATATTTTTTTAAAATTTGTAAACTAATTACTAAGCTATGTTTATTAAAAATTATGAAGCACAAGAATTATATCAATAATTGTCAAATATAACCTTTGACTTGCATGTATATATATATATATATATTCTCTTTTATGTATGTGGAAGTTTTACAAAACAATATTACATCTCTTTTCTATGTAAAAGTTTTACAAAAGCATTGAAGTCTCTCTTCCTAAGTAGTTAATGACATGCTCTATAGGTTTCATAATATGTTATCCAAATGTTAAGCTAGAATTGTTTATATGGTAAAAGTTTTGAATACAATCAAAGGTTGTGCTTATTAGTGAATATTGATTAACTTTAACATGGATATAAGTATTTTATTATACAATTGAGTTGGTTGGAAAATAAAGTAATTGACTTTAACATGAATATAGATAGTGTACTATACAATGAAGGTTGTTGGAAAACAATATAATTAAGTTAAATTTTTTATTTTAATTATATATGATAGGTAGTCATTATTCTACATTTTTGTATGTTGTATGGCAATATATAAAAAAGGTAACCTCTTTGACACAAATGAAGCTAAGAGACATGTTTTCAAAATTCATTGTTGCTCACATTTGAATTTATAGTTTACTAAAACACTATATTGTGATTATTTCTTCCAAGCATTATAGCCTAGACGGTCTTTTTAAGAGGGCTACAACTCTAGATCATGGTGTTATTTTCCTTTCTTCATCAAGTTATCTATATTTCATATCAATCACAAATTACCACTTAACTGTTTAGTAGTAGCCCAATCACAAATTACCACTTAATTGTTTGGTAGTAGTCCAAAAACATTACTGCATTTCATTCCTTTATCTCTTGAAAGGGTTGAGCATTTTCCTCTTGCATATACAAGTACATCCCAAGAAGGCTCATTATAGAGGTGCATGTATGTTCTCTCATGTAATTTTCTAAAACTTTAAATAACTATTAATATTTACTATTTTCAACTTAAACTTACCTAATATTCAATGTTGCAAACATAATGAATACAATACATGGTGTTTCATGTTTCAAGCATATACTTTACAAGTAAACACATCTAATAAGGCAAACCCATCCAAATCCCTCCCAAGCTATGTGGGTATTTCTTATATTCTCGATCTCATTTTGTAATTTCTTACAATCTTGATTTCATTTTGTATTTTCTCAATCTTTTTTTATTGAAATATATTATAAGACTAGTAATACATTTCCATCCTCTAAGTATACATGTGGGTAGACATTAGATTGAAGGACGTTTTTTTGGTGTTATTGTGAGTTGAGGCCCATTCTACAACAATAAAACACATTGTGAATCAATACATGCAACATGTTTTGAATGCATAATTTAAAGTTCCATTTTTACATGCATGTATACTTTCCATCCTAGGGAATGTGATGCATACAATATATTGCCCAAACTGAATCCAAAGCATATGCCATCGTATGGGGGAGAATAAAGCTTCAATTTCTATAATCCAAATTAAATTTAAAAACTCAATAATAATAATGGATAATGATTACCTTAGAGATAGTAATGTATGGCTCAAAGTACATGGACTTATCAAATGGATACAAAAAAAATTATAAATTTTTTTACCTATGTAATAATAAAATTTCAACCATTTAATATTTGAATACAAGAATTTTTCGAAAACATATAAATTTTTCCTTTCAAATTCCCCTTAGTTTTCATTGAACAACATATTGATTAGAGTGGGTGAACTGTTAAATGTGATTTTTGGGAAATTATCATGATACCAATTGTATCAGTGTCTATTCATTTGGCTTAAGAGATATCTCAATTATTTCATAAATTTTCTTGCAAAGATTTTTTTTCAAACACCATATGGTTTCTCATGCTCCATTTTGAATGGTTAAACCATGTGTATATGTGCCTACTTGTTGGACTTAAGAAATATCACAATTATTTTATAAATCTTGTTGTAAAGATATCTATTCAAACAATAGCATTTAACTCAAAGTAATCAATTGGCTAGGAAATTATAAAGATCCCCACTTCTCACAAAAGAATTTGAATTGATATCTTCTTTTTAGGTCTCTCGAAGGAAAATACCATTTTCGATCATTATGCGAACTTGACATCAAAATTACAAAAATGACAAATATGGAAAAATGGGGGAGTGACTATTCTAAGCCACTTCACATGATAAAGAATTTGAAATTAATGTTTGAAATGAAAATCAACACAATGGACAAGTGGAAGCCTAAGCCCAAAGAGAATTTTGTTAAAGATGCCTTAACAACAAAGGCAAGATGCAATGCCTCAAGCATGTATAGATGGTACTTCTTCACACCATGAACCTTTAGGATAACGTAAATAAACTTATGGTGATGGGATGGTCTTGTTCATGTGGGAGAGCATGAATTGGGATCCACCATATATAATTGATGACTGGTCAATTTGTATTTGATATGAGGAAGGATACCATGTATCGTAGCCAATTCTCCTACATATGTGTTGTTTCAATATTATGTTTCTATATGTCAAGTTTTAGAGATGAGGAGGGGTTTCAAGCATTGTGCAAGACACATTGAGGAGCTCCATGAGTGTCACATATCAGTGAAACACCTAGCTCAGTGTTCACTTGTTTTCTGGAAATAAGCAACTATTTAAAGCTTGCTTCATTTCTCTAGAGAGAGAAATTGTGTATCCCCAATATTTTGTCAATCATGCTTGTTAAAATTGTTTTGGGAGCCATGGTTTCAACAATTTTGAGTTTGGTTGAGAATCTTCTAAATTTGAAGCACATGAAGATCAAGATAATATTCCCCTTGGAGAATAAGAGGAAAAGCATTACAAAAATTTGGGAAGTGTGAGATAATTTATTTCTAAATTGTTGGGAAAATATGAAACACAATGAAAAGTAGTGAATCGATGTGTTTATTTCCTTTTACTTTTGCTTGATGATTAACAATTTAGAAAGACTAATAATTTCATAGAAATACCCTCTCTTTAGAAAGAGATTTTGCAAGCTTTGGGTGACATAACTCCACGAAAACACTTATTACATTCAGTTTGTGGCTCTACATTTAATATTCAAGTGCCTATTTGTGATATCCTAGAAGGGATTTTAAAAGTTGACCCTTCCTTGGACTTCCTTGCAAGAGTGGTAATCTATTTGTGATGGTACTTAGGGTAGAAGGCCAACTCTAAATTATTGCAAAACCTTAGTCCATGCACCTTTTTTGGGTTTTTTTTTCCCTAAAACACCAATTCTATTTTAGTTTACCCTTTTCACAATTTCACCATCCAACAACAATCTATCGGCGTATTATTGAACCTTTTGGGGGCAATTGCTAGTTATAATTGAGCAATTATTGATATTAAAAATTAAATCACGTCAAAGTCGTGGTGGGATCTTATGGAATTATTAATTTCTTTATATTTAAAATTATTTATATTTGAAAGTATTAATTATGTTGATAGATATTTTAGATGAGAAAAGGTGTATGGGAACTATTCTCAAATTCATCATCTCTCCCTCTAATACAAAGTCAACATGCTTATCCTCACCAAAAAGCAGGCAAAGCCACTATGTGCATCTTTGTTGACGAACATCCATTGCTATAGCAATGAATGTCCATCGCTATAGAAACGTTATGGACTATGCATCGCTATAGTGATGATCGTCGGGGACATTTTCATTTTTTTCCAAAATTTTAAACTGTTTTTCCACGAAAAATTCGATTTTAAATTTTTCGTGGAAAACTTTCGTGGGACTTTTGAGCCATATGTAGTAGTGTGAGTATGTTTAATCGCGTGGTGTGCACTATGGATACTTTTGTACAGTTAATGACAATCATGAACACACTAATATTTGCATGCAATTCAAAAATTACTCTCAATGTATGTATAGATCATTTCTTATTCTAGAATATCATATATATAGATCTAGAATTTATTTAAAGTAATGGCAGTCTACATGCCTGGAAATTTGGAAATATCAGATCCATTTATTGGATGACCAATCTGGAATCTTCAATCAGTAGCCATAGTAAGGGATTCATGAAAATGACGTCTTCAGGTGTGCGATTAGCATTCCCTTGTAAGAGGATGAATGGAATGTGGATTGATGGATCTGGGAGAAGCTCTGTGGCAACACTTCATTCCTTTATATTTCCCCCTAATTTCATTGCATGTAGACCATATTGCACTCCTCATGGTCATAGTTACCTGAGCCTTCTCTCCTCTGTTTGAGATCTGGATATCGAATATACCCTCTATTTATTTCTTTTTGCTGACGTTTGTGGCGGAGGTTGATGATCCCTTGCCACCCATAGCTTGATCTAACCACCAACAACTCACACAACTCCCCCACAATCAACCCTAATTTCTATCTCATGGTGCCCAGCAGATGCCATTGTAATCATGGCTCTTTCATTCAGTTTGGCACCCGAACTACACCAATTCTCAGCTGCACCCCCTCCCCCACCATTTATGATAGACAAAGTATATATATATATATATATATATAGTTCACGGCCATGACCCACCATTGTATCCCCCACCATAAGACCAAAACAAAAATAAAATTTCGTGACAGACGACAGATATGCCTTGAAATACAACCGAATAAATAAAGATCTACATAAAAAACAAATATCTACACAAGAAAATCTTCAGCAAATAAATGCTAAAGCATTACTTTACCAAAAAAAATCACGAAAACAATACATTGACATTAGATATGCATACATCAAGGGAGCACCCGAAAGTGCTGAGAATAAAATATGTGATATAGGAGCGAGTAATTACGAGCATTTGCTTATACCAGCCCTCTAATACTTGAGCCATTGAAATGTTAGATTCAATCCTTGAAATATTTTTTGAAGTTTATATCCCAAATGAAACCCCAAGACCCTCTTAAACACAAAATTAGTAGAGTCGAGATCAAGGTTTTCAATGCCTTGATCCTTAGAACAATCTAAAACAATTGAGATCCCAAGGCCCGTGCCAGTCCATTACAAGCCCTCCCTCCATGGCCTCTCATGTCTAACCCTTCCCTCCAAACCCTCTTAATT
>LPNX010601423.1:27742-53762 GCA_001517045.1 Pseudotsuga menziesii | reverse complement strand
CAATTTTGACAATACTTTTTTATAGTTTACTAAAATTTAACATTACAGATGGATTTAGAGACCCCCTAGAAATGGGTCTTTGAATCCATCTACGCAACGTGAAAATCTAATAAATTGTAACACTATGGCACTAGTTTGAATTTCATGACATCTATTTTATTCTATCAGAGAACTCAATAAAGAGCATGTGTTCTTTCCCAATACACATAAGGGGATTCCAAGTTGTCGAGTTGTGACACATGATATTAGGTCATTGTCAAAATAGAAAGATGATATCTGGTCTTTTTCGAAATGGAAAGGTGTTTTGTTGTATGGGTCTTGTTTTTGTTATGTGTCATTCTTTTGTGTTTTTCTTGTGTTTAGTTTTCTTTTATATGGTTTTGTTATTTATTTTATATTTAATAATGTATAGATATATTATAATATATAGATATGTGTGTTTATATATCATAATATAACAATATAATGTGTTTGGCGTCATTATATATACGATAATAATATTAACCAGTATGTATTTTATATATATTAATTTGGTCAATTCATGTTAAGTTGTGACAGTACATTATTAATTTACTAAATTCGAACACTACAGATGGATTCAGAGACTCCCTTAAGGGGATCTATGAATCTATCTGCGGTGTTAGAATTTAGTAAAATGTACAAATGCATTCTCAAATTAGTAATTTTTTTCAGTGTCGAAGTGACACAACTAAAAATGACCAAATAAATGACCAATTGTTATCTAGTCATTTGAAGTCTACATATCCTATGATCAAATTTTGTCATTTATCTTGGTCATTTTTAGTTGGTTTCTATCCCGTAACCAAAAGTGGTCATTTATCTTGGTCGTTTTTAGTCAGCTCACTTAGAATTATCAATTTTGGTCATGTGTTCCTTTCAGGAGACTATGGTGACCATAATTTTTGGTCTCCTTGTCACTAATCTCTCATTTTCCACTAGTGTATGTTCAACATCTGGGTGTAAAACTGGATGCAAAAGTGGATAAAAACATGGATGCAAAAAAGGATGCAAACATGGATGCAACAAAAGTAGGTGCAAAGGTGGGTGCATAATGGGGTGCACCAAAAATGGATGCAAAAGGTGATGCATAAGTGGATGCAAAAAATGATGCAAACGTGGAAGCAAAACATGATGAAAAACATGGCACAAAATTGGATACAACCATGGATGTAAAATTGGATACAAAATTGGATGCGAAAGTGGAAGCAACAAAATTAGATACAAAAGTAGATGCAAAAGTAGTTGTAACACCCAACGCAAAACCCGATGCAAAATTGGATGCAAAAATTGATGCATAAAGGGATGCAATAACTGATGTAAAATTGGATACAAAAAAAGATGCAAACTTGGATGCAAAAGTTGAAGCAAAAGTGGGTGTAAATTTAGGCGCAAAAATGGGTGTGAATTGGGATGTGACAAAAGTGGATGCAAAAGTGGATGCAATAGTAGATGCAAAAAAAGATGTAAACATGGATGCAAAATGGGATGCAAAAAGGGTTGAAAATGTGGGTGCAAAAGGGGACGAAAAAATGGATGCAAAACTGGATGCAAAACTGGATGAAACAAAACGAGATGCAAAACTAGACTCAAAACATGATGTAAAATTTGATGCAAAAAAAGAAGCAGAAGTGGATGCAAAAGTGGATGTAAAAAAGGATGCAAAAGTGGATGAAAACAAGGGCATAAAAGTTGAGACAAACATGGATGTAAAAGGGGGCGCAACAAGAGTAGATGTACAAACTAGGTGCAAAATTAGGTGCAAAACTAGGCTCAAAACCTATCGCAAGACCTGATGCAAAACCTGGCGCATAACCAGGTGCAAAACCCGGTGCAAATTACATCTCAATTTGTGCCATATTTAGAAAAATGACACAAAAAAGTCCTAAAATAGCAACAACCCGTGAAATTGCACCATTTTGTCCAAAAAATGAAGAAAAATACACTGAAAGATGGTCTAGATGCAAAAATGGATGCAAAAAGAGACGCTAAATCCAGTTTTTGTTGTAGTGTTGGATCCTTGTTTACGAGCAAATGAGTGGGGCTTGCATTGTTATCATCTCAAACGTCTTAACACCATCCCACTCTCTTAAGGAGTATAGTGGCTTCCCCATCCATTAAGTAATCTCTTATGAGATTAATATTGAACATAGCCCAATCCCTTTTTTTAGCATCTCTAGGACTAAGTTGGGAAATAAGAGGTATTATTACAAGCCGACCTATTCATGATCATACCTTCTTATGGAATGAATTTACTAATATCTGGTCATTAGGCCAGGGTACTATCTTGTAGCCACTAAAACGGTTGCAAGATGGGGGGTCTCATCATGAGCCAGCCCGCTCATTATCTGTAAGTTGGTGTGAATGACACTATCACCTAGTCAGGGTAGTGGTTTCCAACTTCTTTCTAGGAATGCAAATCTTTAACAATGATTGTTAAGCTTCACATATTTAACTAGTGGATGGGATAAAAGTAGCTTATTGGGTTAAAAGGTAACCCTGTCGAGGCTATAGATGCCTACTGGTAGCAGGGCCATGTCTATGGTATTAGAGGTAAAACATTAAGGTAACATCTTCTAGTCATTATGAATTGTTCATTTAGAGCGGGTTTCAATAAAGAACATATTTTGTTACAAATCTAATCAATCAATGTTTGTCTTCACATTTTCACTGATATTTAGAAGGGAATTATTAAAATATCAATTGCAGCTGGGTAAATCTTTAAAAGGTTCACTTGTTAATGTGGTATACATGTTTTAGGGGAAGTTCTCTTCTTGGTAAAAGTCTCATCTTTCACTCCTTTATACACATACAAATACTATCTTTCTTATTCAGAGATAACTGCTTTGTCCCAGCATGTTGCCATTTGTTGTAGACACAACAAATCCCATGTTTTCAATAAAACATGAGAACCCCAATTACATGTAAGGTCAGTTTTCTAAATTTCTTATGTCATTTTGGGGTCCCCAAAACGTTTATCATAGTTTCGATGATTTGAGTTAGCTAAATTCTTCATATTTATGTATTTTTGCATGTTTTTAGTGAGTTGTGGAGAAGACTATTTCTCCAAAAATGTGTCCTTCCTGCAACCCGCAATGCGGACTTCGGGATCTTCAAGTTTATTATTTGCGATTTTTTTATCCCGCCTCCCACATCCTGCAACGCAAGATGCGGGATGCGGAAACATTTTTATGAGTCGGTCGGTCAACCCGCAACCCACAAGTTGGGGATTGTGGATTGTGGGAAGTATTTGATTTATGATTGTGTTGTGTGTTGCCACAACCTACAACCTGTAATTGTAGATTGCAGATTGCTGAAAGGGTGTGTATATTTATGAAATAAATGCCCGTAATTCTTCTCCCGCATTCTAGATCTTTGGTATTATTTGGATTGCTTCCTTTCTTATTGATATCTAGCTTATGTTTTCTCTTTTATCCATTTGATTTTCTTCTATGATCTTGGTGGTTAGCTTATCATGTTATCTTTCACATCCCCCACATAAGCTTGGTCTTCACCGCACAAACTGATTATTCTACATAACAATTGGTTATTACCTTTGCTTTGGGATTCGGATTGATCTTATCATTTATTCTCTCATGCTTTTGTGTATTCCATTGGTTCGATATTTGGCCTTGATTGAGTTTTATTTTCCCTTTTTCATGCCTAGAATTGTAATGTAAATATTTAAATAATATTGGTCTTTGGGTTATTTGCTTATATTAGTTTAATGTTTGTAATATTCGGTTTAAGCTTATTGAAATCTTTTAAATATTGATGGTTATGTTTTGACTTTCATTAACTTAACTTTGTATTTTATTAAATCCATATATTGATTTTATACACAATTGGATGTTATGAAAATTAAAAGAACACATGTTTTAGTTTGTTTGAATCCTAAATTCTCTAATTTCAATGAGATTTGGTTTTATCATTATTTAGAAATTTGTGGATTAAAATTAAACATTCATCGTGAAATTAGTTTGATCATGGATAAGTCTTAGTTTTAATAAGCTAATTTGAATTATTACTATTCTTTTCTAAGTTTTCTATTCTTGGAAAAAGATTATGTTAGAAACCTATTTGTGGAATTCATTGACTCTCCTATATTATAGGAGTGATTCTTTTCCTATATACTTAACTTGTTTCCAACATTTATTTTCTTAAGAATTAAATTGTAATTGGTTTTTATTTTTCTAGGTTTAGGGTTTTCACGTAAAATTTTCATATTTTAATAAAACATTCCCACAACTCGCAAATTGTGGAATGCAGGATGCCGTAATCACCTTTTCATATTTTCATTTCCACATCTTTTCGGACCCTAAGTTTATATTAGGTTATAATTTAATTTGATTTCAGGTCCATAAATTTTCGTAGTTTTATTTTTCACTTAGTGTTTTAATTTGGTGTTTGTTTGGTTTTTCCCAATTTTTTTTAAATGATTGTTTTAAACAAATTCGAATTTTCCTCATGTGATTCCCGATTTCGTTGGAAATATTAATTTTGGATCTTCTTGTTTTTGTTTGGTTTTATTTATTTGGAAAATCATTAACAAAGAATAATAGATTTGATTGTTAAAATCAATGGCCACAATTCACTGTGCAGTATGATCAATGGTTACTGAGCCTTAAATTCCAAGAGGATAATCTTAAGTTGATTTTCTATTTGTATCATAATATTTGTTTTTTTAAATATTGTTGAATGATGATATCGATAGCCGGGAAAAAGTGAATTTTTCATTATTAAAAAATTTATATTACATTCTACCTTGGTTAATGAGCACTAATTGATACTTTTTTTGCAAGTTTGTAGGGATTCTAAGCTGTGCAGATTACCAAAGATAATATAATCAAACTATGGTTGTATTTCCAATTTGAATTTTGACACTCAAAGCTTTGTCTGCCAGCAATGGAGATCATTTATTTTAGCATCAAAAATTGGATTGTTCGATAAAGAAGGAAGCTCCAATAGAAATCCATGGATCATTGAAAGAAAAGATACAAGCTGATATGAAATTAATGAAGACCAAATTTATTTTTAGAAGTTTAATCACACCTAAAGAGGGAGGCAAATTTCGGGCTCCATTTTCTTTCAAACTGTGAAGAATCTGATAAAAATGTTGAAAACCCACTTCGAAAATTGGGTCTTTAACTCCTAGCTATAGGCTGTTTGTGAGATCTCTCAACCAATTTGGAGAAAAGCATGCCCGAATAGAGGAGTATTTTCAGAATTTGGTTGCGGTCGGTTTGGATGGGAGCTGAATGAACTAGAGTTATGGTGGTTGGACCTTATCCTTCCATTGCTTTTCTCTTCTATAAAATATACCCAAATGTTTGAGAGAAAGGGGGGGGCATGTTTCCATATCAGAGAAGCAATTTTTCTTTCTCTATAAATTTATCTGTAGTTCTGAGACATGAATTTTGTGTAATCAGAACAACTCTGTATTTTTACTAAAGCTGAAAAGAAACTCAAACATTGATGTAGTAAACCATTTTTACAAATCTTTTGGAGAATAGGATATGATGCTATCAGGACTTTTGGGATGGGAAGATTTCAACAGGAGATTGAAGATACCTCTTTGTAATCAAAGGTTTATGTATTTCTACAGAACTGGATATTAATAAAGCACTGATATTTTCATATCTCTTGTTATGAGTTCCATTAAATTTCTTTAATAGATCTCATATGTTTTTCCTGTTTTGAATGGATTAATGTTATTGCTTACTCATCTGCAAATCATTAAATGTGTTTGTTTAACTCTGATTTATCTCCGTTATTTATAAATGCATTGATAAAGCTTCATGATTTTTTTTTATGAACTATCTTTATCTATTTCTATAAATGTTTCAACAGTAAAAGTATTATAGTTTATATGTTGGTTTTTCAACTAACTTGAGCACCTGTAGGTTATCTTGAATGCTTTAATTCTTATTTAATTTTATTTAATTTTTATTAAACAATTGTAATTTCAGTAAGAAAATTTTTCATCTTATTTACATATCTGTTAATGTGGTGAACTACTTGTTCTTCACACACCTCAAGACAACCTATAATCTTTCCAACACCTTTTCAAAGTAGTTCAAATTTGGATTAAGTTCATATTCCTAGTTAGGTTTAAGTTTGCCTTTTCTTTTCTCAACTCTTTGTTTTCCATTCTGGATCAAATCCATCCATTACCCAGCATATGCTACAAAAGTATATATGGGCGATTACCATACCAAACAGCTCGAGGATAAAGCAATAATTGCGTGGGATTTCTTGAAGCCTTTGGATGGGTTTTCTCCGTGTGTTGCAATCCTTAGACACCCTTATCGACCACATACACAACTAGGGCTTCAACAACTCCATATCATAATATCATATCTGGGAAGTCATCCTTAACTTGCAATTGGTCTTTAATATGTACCCCACGTGGTTAAATATTCTATCTAATCACATCTCTTCTTGAGGTTCTTCTATTAGAGTTGTCAGTTCTATGACGGCATCTTTATTGTGTATTAGCGATAAGCAACTTTAAAAATTTCTTTGAGATTCCTGACCTTTCCTACCGATTTATTTAGAAATAGTTGGTCAAACCTTTCAGGCATATCCATTATTGGTCTTCTTGGTAATGTAGTAGGAGACGTCAACGGTTGATTCTTATCGACGAATTTTGTTCGTGCGTCGATGAATACTTCCTTTTCTTTTTGGACGTCAAATGGAACTTTATTTTTTTTACTGGTCACACTTGTGGTTGTTCATTTTGTGTTTCTTGGTCTTCTCAAGTCACAATACCTACCCTTTTTATGACTACAATAATTGGTTCCCTCAGATCAACGAAGATATTTTGAATATTCTAGTTGTAGTTCGGATTGGGATTCTACAGAGGGTTTGGATTTCCCATATTTCTAGCCTGCCACTTCGTAATAAACTATAGACATTGTTCTACGGTATGATAAAACTATTTACAATATGAACATGTCTTTGTATAGATCACATAGTCCCTGGAAAAATGTCCTCATTTCCCACAATTATAACATATGATTTGTCCTCGTACACAACCAAATTCTCCTCCTTGTCCTCGACCTCTAAAATTTCCTCCTCCCTTTGTCAAGGGTAATGTTGTTGCGGGTATTGATTTTGTGGATATTCGGGTTGAGGATTCTTTTCTTTTGGATATTGAGCTTGACCCCTCTTAGCTTGGATATGCTCTTCATTTTTCATTAAATAGGTGTCAGTCATTTTCTCCTGCAAGAGTTGGAATGCTCTGCAGTCCTTCTCATCATGGCCTACTGATTTACAAAATTTACAATATAAACTAGTGGGTTACCTTACAATGTTATGTAAGTACAAAGACTCTTTCGACAGATGGCCTCTAGTTTGGCATATTCTACACCAAGGCATCCCTTGTGTATTTATCAGATTCGGTGCTCCTGATGTGACATAGTTCATAAACACTGGGCAATTTTCCATGTGGTGTCCTTTAGTTCTGCATCTCATACACCAGATTTCTTCTTATAATTCCTTCCCTTTTATAATATCTTGAAATTGGAGCATAATATTGGCTAGATGCGACTGAATTTGCATCATTCCTACACCAGTATCTCCTATAGGTGAGGATTTGAGCTTCATGACCCACTCTAGTGCTTCAATCTGCGACACAATATTTTGTTGCATTAAGGGAATATGGATGTGTGGTAATAAGGTTGTAATGAACCACTCTTTGTGTTTTACATCTGACATCTAGAATCTTACTTTAGCCATCATTGTCTTAAATCTCTAGTCAAAGTCCCACACAAACTCCGTAGATAATTTATTAATCTCTTTAATCTCTATAATGCTCTAAGATTCATATTTGGGCTTCCTAAATTCATCTATTAGTCTTGCTTGAATTTGGCTGAGTGTTTTTTATGCAACTACTATCGAAAGCATAGAGAACTTCATATACCAGTACAGCGCATGACCCCTCAAGTTTGTGATCATTTGCACCTTCTTTATTGCTTCATCTTGGACCTGTCGCACGATCCATATGACTTCACATAGAAACCAATGTTGCTCTGGGTGGTCCGTAGGACCTCAAATTTAGTGCATTAAAAGTTTGTTGTAAAAGAATGCGTTCAACAGGTTAATTACTAGACAGTATTAGCAGAAATTAAATGCTCAGAACAGGAATGAAAACCGCAACACTGATAGACAGATACAAGAAGAAAACACAGAAAAAGAGTCACAACAGAAGTTCATAACGGAGTTCACCCCCTCCACTGGGCTATGTCTCCAGGTCCCTCTCCAATGGGTACCAATCCAATTAATGGCTTTAAATGGTACAAGATGGTTCTGGCATCAACTTCAACAACTGTAAAATAGAATGCTGGACAGAAAGTCTTAAGACTCCTCTCTGTGGAATTACAATCTGGTCTTCAAAAGATAAAGACCCAAAATGTAACAGAGAATACATTTGACTCTAATACAAACAGCAATCTGGAAACTACAGCAAAACTCTCCAAACTTCTATAACAGAGAAACAATGTACTGCACTCTCAACGAACTGTGTCCCCTCTCTGTGCGCCAGCTTCCTCTATTTAAGCCTCATAAGTAACGGATTTTCCTTCTTTCACACAGCTGTTACCATATGCCCTTCAGCCAAATCGCGCCTCAAGCCTTTAACATTCTGGGTCCCCAACAGGCTATTCATCTGCCTTTCAACGTTATCCCCATTGTGGCATAACTGCCAAGAAAGCTTCGCCAAACCATTACAAAGAATCTATACACATGATGAAATATCCAGCCACATCATAATGTGCCGCATGAGGGATATTCCCGCCATGCCAAGGATCAGAATGGAACCATGCGAACTAAACTTCCGGAATTTTTAGTCATCTGAGCTTCTGTCGTTGCAGAAGAGGACAAGAAATGGGCTCCGATGATCTCAATCGGCTGTCATTTGGTTTCTGAGTCGGAATTTTTGTTACTTTGGTTTCTGCAGTTGCGAACGGCGGATGGAAAAGTCTCTCGACTTGACTTTTCAAACCTCGCGTCGCTGTGTGCGCCGCTCCGTAAGTCTTGGGCTTCCACCGTTACGGCTCCCATTCCGCTTCAACTTCCGATCCTTTATATCTCCACTGTAGCGGCTCCCGCTCTGCTCTAACTTCCGATCCATCCTTTAAGTTTCTACCCTTGCGGAAGGAAAAATGCTTGTGAGCCCTAACATTGCGGAAGGGGAAAAGCTTGTGAGCCCCGCCGTTGCAGAAGGGGAAATGCTTCCGATCGCCGATCCTTATATTTTTTGTGTCCAGTTATCCCCGTGGACAGACTAGTAGTTTGGTCACCCGCCATTGTGGAAGAAGATGCTCTTCCGACCTCCGCTGTTGCGGAAGGAGATCTCTTCCGACCTCCGACCTTAGTGTTTTCATCATCCGTTTTCTTTCAACCGTCGTTGCTTTGAACCACTGTACCATATTGGATCTTTAAGGAGGAATAATCCGCCGGATCAATCCTCCCCATTGGAGAGCTTTTGGACCACCAAAAGCCTGAATTATTCTGCAAGTAAGTGAGGGTAAAGTTCCCTCACTTTTCCAATCTCGATCCATCTTGCTTTGCTAGGATGCATTCCTTTCAGCCCCACTCAAAGGTACTCAACATTCCCCCTTCGTGAAGTCCTTACATTTATATCAAGGATAACATCATCTGACAACTCTCTTATATATTCAGGTGCCAAATCATCAACTGAAGGAATCTGTATGTTAATTTCCTCATCCATGATCATAGGAGGCTCATACAGTTTAAGATTCTCAACATTGATAACTGAATAAATTTGCATGTATGGAGGTAAATTCAAGCGAAAAGAATTAGTACCGATCTTTTCCAATATCTCAAAAGGACCATACCTGATAGGCTTAAGATTTTTACCTTCACCTTTCATCCTTTCTTTGGTGATATGTAACCAAACTCTGTCACCAACCTGAAATTGATGATCAATTCGATGCTTGTCATGCCTGGCCTTGTATTTTTCTTGGCTCTTCTCCAACTATTCTTGAACTGCCTACTACACTACTTGGATTCTCTAAATGAACTTTAAAGCTTTATCTACATCATGATGTCCATCCACTGCATCTTTGCCAAAAGAGAAGTCCATCGGTGTTTTTGGCAGATAACCAAAACAAGTTTCAAAAGGAGATCTTTTCATGGAAGAATGAATTGCATGATTGTAAGCATGATGTATATACTGCAACTGCTCATCCCAAATTTTAGGATGTTTACTACAATATCCTCTGAACATCAAAACCACTGTTCTGTTCACTACCTCTGTTTTCCCATCGGTCTGTGGATGAAAAGCTGTACTTTTCTTTAGTTTGGTATCCATAAGCTCCCATCAAGTTAACCAGAATTTTCCCAAGAATCAAGAATCTCGATCAAATATAATAGACATGGGAAGCCCAAAATGTACCCAAACATTTTGAAAGAATAAAAGAGTTGTTTGTTCAGCAGTGATTTGCTTGTTACATGGCATTAAAATACACATTTTGTTGAATCTATCCACAACAACATATAGGTAATCATGCCCTTTTCTAGACATAGGTAGTCCCCCTACAAAGTCCATAGAAATACTTTCCCAAGGACGAGAAGAAACTGGAAGAGGAGTGTACAAACCCAATTTCCTATTGCTAGGCTTACTTGTTGCACACATAACACAACCTTTTATATATTTAGCTACAGTTTCTTACATCTGAGGCCAATAGCAGTGATTCTGCAATACAGACAATGTTTTACTTACTCCAAAATGTCCTGCAATCAATGAACTATGTGCTTCTCGAACCACATGCACTCTCTCTTTCTCTGGTATACAGAGTTTACCGAGATGATACAAGAGTTGATTATGCACATAATAGTTCTCTTCCTGTTTACCATGTATTAGTGATGCATATACTTTCTTAAAATATTTATCTTCTGCATACTGTTCAATATAACTTTCATGTGTTAATGAACTGTTTTGAAGAATGATTGAAGCATTCATAGGTGGCCTTGATAACATGTCTGCTACTTTATTATGAATTCCCTTTTTGTACTTAATGATGAGATGAAACTGTTGTAAGAACCCCATCCATCTTAAATGCCTACTTTGTTGTATTTTAGTTTAAGATTGTAAATATTGAAGTGGCTGATGATCAGTATGTATGACTGTCTCTTTTCCCATGATATAATGTTTCCACTTCTTCACACTCTGTACTAAAGCATACAATTCTTTGTCATAGGTCGGATAGTTACTTACTGCAGTAGAGAATGTTTCTGAATGGTAACAAACTGGCTTCCTTCCTTGCATCAAAACTACTCCCATGGCAAACCCACTGGCATCAGTTTCGATCTCAAATGGTTGCTGCAAATCTGGCAATGTCAGAACTAGTGTTGTGCTAATCTTTTCCTTCAAAGTGTCGAAGGCTCTCTGATGCTTGCCTCCCCACTGGAAAATTTCTTTAATGCTTGTCAACGCATGTAATGGAGCAGCAATGGAAGAAAACCCAAAAATGAATTTCCTCCAATACTGAACCACACCCAGAAAACTTCTGATTTCAGTGACGGTGTTAGGCCGTGGCCAGTTTACAATGACAGCAACCTTGGCTGGGTCCACTCGCAGGTGGCCTCCACCAATAATATGTCCTAGATATACTAAGGAAGTTTTAGGAAATTCACATTTGGACATTTTTACATAAACCTTTTCCTTTCTTAGTACATCTAAAATTTTATTCACATGTACAACATGCTCTTCCCAAGTTTCGCTAAACACAAGGATATCATCCAAGTATACAATTACAAAATCATCAATGAATGAATGAAAGACATCATTCATGACCCGCATGAAAGTAGCCAGTGCGTTACAGAGCCCAAAAGGCATCACAAGCCATTCATACAAACCCTGTTTTGTTTTGAAAGCTATTTTCCAAGCATCATGCTCAGCAACACGGATTTGATGATACCCACTATGCAGATCCAATTTTGTAAAATAAGTTGCATGTTTCAATTGATCAAGCAAATCATCAATGTGAGGAAGAGGATACCTGTTTTTAATGGTGATTTTGTTAAGGGCCCTGTAGTCAATACACATCCTCCATCACCCATCCTTCTTTGGAACCAAGACTATAGGAGAGCCACAAGGATAAGTGCTAGGCCGGATGACCCCCTTCTCAATCAGCTCCTGAACCTGATTATTTATCTCCTCATTCTACATTACAGACATCTGGTACATGGCTATGTTCGGGAGTGGAACATCCTCCTACAAATGCA
This sequence comes from Pseudotsuga menziesii, assembly GCA_001517045.1. NCBI lineage: Eukaryota > Viridiplantae > Streptophyta > Pinopsida > Pinales > Pinaceae > Pseudotsuga > Pseudotsuga menziesii. Next base: position 41,492 of record LPNX010601423.1, on the reverse strand, counting down.
TCTCATGCTGAATCTCTCTCTTCAGTGGTAACCCCTTCGGATCTTGAAACAAATCATCATACTCAGAAATGATGTCAATTAGTTCAGATTTATGCTTAGGGTCACATTCTTCAAAAGATTTAGAGACTTCATCATTTTTCATCTTAACCATCATCAACACAAAATTCTTACTAGCATTTACCAACCTCTTCATTTGTCCTGCAGAGACTATTGCTAGATTGGTTTTCATCTTATGTGCTCGTACAATATATTCCATACCATCTTTAAAAAGATGATAATTATTCTTCTCTCTATAAAAGACTACTTTCCGGTCATACAAATATGGAATCCCAAGTACAATCTCACAAATGTCAAGTGGTACTACATCCAATTCTACCTCATCCCTAAACTTTTCAGTAATTGCAAATTTTAATACACATTTCCTTGTAACTTGCAATCGTGTATCATTAGTAACCCAACCTAGAGGATAGGGCTTTTCATGAGGCACAGTAACTAAATGCAATTTCTTAACCACTTCTTCTGATATCAGATTTACTTGTGAACCACTATCAAACAATGCATCAATCTTTGTGTGATTTGCAATGACACGAACATGAAATAGTGCACTTCTATCTTTATCATTTTGCTTAGAAGTAGATGGCAAACTTGTACTTGCACTAGAACTGGATTGTGCATCAATGGAAAGTGAGATACTTTTATCCTTACCTTGGATTCCGACAGCTCTAACCTTTGTTTCATCACCTTATTCGGATCCCAAGTCTTGAATAATGGCTGCAGTAGCTTTGGCTTTTCCTTTATCTTTGTTTCCTCCGTACTTCTTTGGCCTTAACTCTGGATGAATTTTCCCACACTTAGAGACATCATGTCCCTTCTGACAATGCAAACACATCGGCTTTTCAACCTCTTTCTTAACGGTAGCCATCTTCTTTTTCTCCTTATCTTTACCTTTCGATTTGTTGTCAAATTTAAATGACTTCTTCACAAAAGTATCATTAGCATGCTTACCCCTAGCTTCTAAATGGGTAGCTTGAACACATACATCATCCAAATTACTGGGATTAAACATCAACAAGGTATGTTTCAAATAAGAATGCATGCCACCAATGTACTTAAGAAGAGTTTCCTGTGTATCTAATGAAACATTCAATGCAATAGCCCTCTTTCGGAATTCATGAGTATAGTCTTGAATGCTTTGTCCTTTAGCTTGTCTAAACATTTTCCAATTCATGGTTAATTGCTGCATGTGACCTAAAGGATAAAATTGCTTCCTCAATACTTCAATGATTTCATTCCAAACTGAAATAATTTTACCATTCTTTCGAGGATCTTGCTGAATCTTGCTATCCCACCATGTAAGATCCATTCCACTCATTCTCAAAGTGGCCAATTGAATCCTGGAAGGGTCATCATTAATGCCCTGCACCCTGCAATATACTTCAAGCTGCTTGATCCAATTGTCTAATTTTTCAGCATCTACATCTCCCTTATAAATAGGTAATTCAAATTTTACATCCAATTTGAAATAAGGCATATTAGGACTTGCATTATTTGAATGAGAAGTATGAGAAGAAGAAAAAGTATGTTTAGTGTCAGGAGGATCACCATCACCTCCTACTCCTTTACCCTTTTCTTCTGGCTTCACTTCTGCATCTTTGGATGAAGATCCTTCTTCCTTCTTCTTCCTTTCTGCTCACTCATCGAGTAGAATTTCCATCATGGCTTTCATGCTCATAAAAGCCTCTAGAAACTCAGTTTCAGAAATAACAGGTTTTTCCCGTTCGGTATGTCCTTCTTCTTCCCCTCGTGGAGAAGACATGGTTCTTGAGAATGTTCTCCTAGAGCTAATCTCAGGATCTCCTTCAATTAATTCTCCTTCACCACGCTTTAACCTAGACTTGGTAAGCATTCACAAACTTGCACAATAGTCAACCAGCTATGATACCATAATATGGTCCGTAGGACCTCAACTTTAGTGCATTAAAAGTTTGTTGTAAAAGAATGCATTCAACAGGTTAATTACTGGACAGTATTAGCAGAAATTAAATGCTCAGAATAGGAATGAAAACCACAACACTGATAGACAGATACAAGAAGAAAACACAAAAATAGAGTCACAACAGAAGTTGATAACGAAGTTCACCCCCTCCACTGGGCTACGTCTCTGAGTCCCTCTCCAATGGGTACCGATCCAATTAATGGCTTTAAATGGTACAAAATGGTTCTGGCATCAACTTTAGCAACTGTAAAACGGAATGCTGGAAAGAAAGTCTTTAAGACTCCTCTCTGTGGAATTACAATCTGGTCTTCAAAAGATAAAGACCCAAAATGTAACAGAGAATACAGTCAACTCTAATACAAACAACAATCTGGAAACTACAGCAAAACTCTCCAAACTTCTATAACAGAGAAACAATGTATTGTGCTCTCAACGAATTGTGTCCCCTCTCTATGCGCCAGCTTCCTCTATTTAAGCCTCATAAGTAACGGATTTGCCTTCTTTCACACAGCTGTTACCATATGCCCTTCGGCCAAATTGCGCCTCAAGCGTTTGACGCTCTGGGTCCCCAACAGGCTGTTCATCTGCCTTTCAACGTTATCCCCACTGTGGCATAACTGCCAAGAAAGCTTCGCCAAACCGTTACAAAGAAGTTGTACAGATGATGAAATATCCAGCCACATCATAATGTGTCTCATGAGGGATATTCCCGCCATGCCAAGGATCAGAACGAAACCATGCGAACTAAACTTCTGAAAGTTTTAGTCATCTGAGCTTCCGCCATTGCAGAAGAGGACAAGCATTAGAGGAAATTTCAACTCAAAATGGGCCTCCTAAAATGAACTAGTAAAATAATAGTTAAAATAATAAAATAATATTTATTAATTTTGGAGGAAGAAAAGAAAAAAAACTACTTTTTTGTTTGTATTTTTGACATATCTCCCTATGTTTTTACTCAAATTTTGATCGAGAGAGCTCATTGGATGTTGAATTAAATTCCGAATCCAACGAGTACCCACTCGGCATACTTTTGATGGACCCCGCTACCCCAAAAACAAGAAATACCTAAAAAAATGGAATGATGACATCATCATTTCATTTTTTCTGGTAGTTCTTGTTTTTGGGGTAGCGAGGTCTATCAAAAGTATGCCAAGTGGGTACTCGTTGGATGCAGAATTTAATTCCGCATCCAATGAGCTCTCCCGATCAAAATTTGAGTAAAAACACAGGGAGATATGTCAAAAATACAAACAAAAAAAGTAGTTTTGTTTATGATACCTATCCCCAAATTTATATTAAAAAGTGTTTAAGACCTATACGGTATTTCAAATTTAAAGCAATTTCATTGGCTAACACATGATGACATGGAATTTGAATAAAAGTTAAAAGGCCCATTTTGAGTTGAAATTTCCTCTAATGCAATGGGCTCCGATGATCTCAATCGGCTGTCATTTGGTTTCTGAGTCGAAAGTTTTGTTACTTTGGTTTTCGCAGTTGCGGACGGCGGATGGCAAAGTCTCCCGATTTGACTTTTCAAACCTCGCGTCACTGTGTGCGCCGCTCCATAAGTCTTGGGCTTCCGCCATTGTGGCTCCTGTTCCACTCCGACTTCTAATCCTTTATATCGTCACCGTTGCGGCTCCCGCTCCAGTCTGACTTTCGATCTGTCCTTTAAGTTTCCACCGTTGTGGAAGGAAAAATGCTTGTGAGCCCTGACATTGTGGAAGGGGAAAGGCTTGTGATCCCCACCGTTGCGGAAGGGGAAATGCTTTCGATCACCGATCCTTGTATTTTTTGTGTCCGATTATCCCCGCGGATAGACTAGTAGTTTGGCCGCCCGCCGTTGCGGAAGAAGATGCTCTTCCAACCTCCGCTATTGCGGAAGGAGATCTCTTCCGACCTTTGACCTTAGTGTTTTCACCATCCATTTTATTTCAACTACCATTGCTTTGAACCACTGTACCATATTGGATCTTTAACGAGGAATAATCCACCGGATCACTGGGTCTTCTAAACCATTTCCATTGAATATCAGCATCTTAATATCATCCCAACCATTAAATTGGTCCTTGGTACTGTTGGATAAAATGTTTGGTTAGCAGGAATCCCTTGTCCACTATTCCCACAGTTAGTATTACTTGTATTGACAAACCCACTAAGAGATTAGTTTTTGGAACTTACCTTTGGAGATGTATGTAGAACCATAGGTGTGTCATATTCATATTCTGGATTTGGGTCTTCTTCTTCTTCTTCTTCTTCCCTTTCAAGGATAGGATGGTATTCTTCTTCCTCATCGCAAGAACCTATGTAAAAGTGTGACTTCAAATTTTATTCTTATCCTCTATTCATACTACAACTTCCTCTTCTTGTCAGGGTTCCTCTTCTTTTTCTCGACCAACATATCCTTCCACTTCTTAGACGTCCACCCTCTAGTGTAGTTCTACTATCACCGAGGAACATCTCAACTTATTTTTCTCCATTTTTCTCTCATTTCTTTAGCGACATAACCCATGTCTTTATACATAGTTATTTACTCATCAGATTCCATTATCGGTATTCCTTTCTCACATACGAGCATTTTGGTCTAGATTTTAAAAGATATCAAATACCTTCCTTTGGGTCCTTTGAAAAATTCTCTTTCTACTTCACTATATGACCTTATAATGTCGATGGAAATTTATGTGATATATTTGCCCAAAATACTGTCAAACCAGAAATCAATAGCCCTAGATATGGGGTTGCTAGTTATTTTTAGCCACTAAATCAGCTAATACTCCACTCTGTGAGTTCTCCTCGGAAATTTTTTCGCTGGGTTGCTAGCTTCAATAGCCACTCATACAACAAAATAGAGAACCCACAAAAGAAATTTTTGTGAATATCCATATAGAGTTATTGCTCTAAAAACTTTGTTGGATTCAACTGTGATCCTTAACTTTCTTCTCGAGCAAAATATAATGCTTTAGAATCCACCCACCCTTGAATTTTTGGCTTAGTCGAGTGCCAAAACATATCCCTCACAAAATGATTAATGATCTAGGAGACAAAACCATTTGCTGGTGTTTCTCTCTTTGACCCGGGTTCATACCCTTGTTTGTCCGTCAACAAAGACCAAGATATCAGCCAACAGAGCAAGTCTTAGTCAGCAGCACCTACGGCGCAGATGCAATCTTAACTAGGATATCTCTTATGGGTAACGGCCAGAAACAAGTTTCTACAGTTGCGTGGGGATTTCCTCTTCCCTGGAACCTTACTAGCTTGCTTGACCAAAGCCAGTGGTTATATTACTTACTCTCATTGTGTGCATTCAAGATTTTACTCTACTTATCCTTCCCTAGGGCCAAGAGACATATCCTCATGATTTCTAATGGGTATTTTATGTTAATGAGCAAAATGACTTTAGAGTGGATTTTTTTTTATAGTTCTTGTCTTTCCTATTATTAAAATTTGTGTCTCTTATAGAGTTAGAATGTGTGTTTCCTATATAACTAGTATGTTATTTTTTAATATAGTTTATTTATTTATTTATTTATTTATTGTTGATTTAGTTTTTATGGGAAAACACTAAATTAATGGTGGTCAGTAGATAAATGCTCATGGTTACTTTTTTGTGATTAGTTTTTTGGTGAATGTTATGATGGAATAACTTGTATTATAAATAATAATATATTATTGTTAAGATCATGTACATTTTAATTTAAGTGTTGCACACTTAGAAATTACAAGGAGGTCCAATATGTTGGACACTAATTAAGTCCACCATTCTTGGGATAATTTCTATAAAACTCAAAGGAAAATGTTTGAGCACTAAGTGAGAGATTTCTCTCAAGGTTGGATTGTGTGAGTATAAGATTGAATTGAATGCTTGAGTGCAAGAAGACATACCGATATGAGATAACTATAACTTTAGGGGTAATGGGAACCTCACTAAAGACACATATTACAATGAACTCTAGACATAAACTTAGAGGGGATATAATGTGGATAATAGAAGGAGATCAAGACTGTTGAGGACATGGATGTTTGACTAAGCAGAAGATCAAGGGTTTGATCCGATTTATAATTGATAAGTGGACAAGATATACCAATTAGGGATGTGGAATGGATAATGAAAAGAAATAATGAAAAAAGGTGAAAACGCAAAGTTGGGTAACATGTTTTTTAGAATGGAGAGGAAAAAATAGCGCACACAGATAAACACACGATAAAAATTCAACTTAAAAATATAGTGCGATAGTTTAAAAAAATCTAGGCCAAGAGTTTGTGATATTTCAAACTCTCAGCTGAGAGTTTAATAAAACTCTAGGCCAAGTGTTTGAACCAATCACATCACAATATTTTAAAAAACAACTCTCAGCTGAGAGTTTGAACTAAAATATTGACCAATATTTTAGAATATATTTTCTTGGTCGAGAGTTTGCAGTCAACAAAACCTACGAAAATCTCTAGCATCTTTCTGGAACCTCCTACTTCACAGCAAGGCCAAACCCCTGCAAATTTTAAAGAGTAATTGTCAGACTTGGTACCAATGGATTCATCTATGAATCTAGTTTAAAATGTTATAAGAATTGTTTCCATTTATTTTGAATTCCTATATATTTTAACAACCCATCAAATTTCCCAATTTAGCAAGTGTGCATTCCTTCCTTATCCATAGTTTCCTCTTTTTTTAGCAATGTTTAAGGAAAAAGTTAAAAGCTATTTTTAAGGCAACTGCCTTGCTTTTGACACAACTCACCCTCCTTCTTTTTCTCTCCTAAAAGCATGTGTTTTACACTTTCCTTCACTTATCATCTAATACAACCCCTTCATCCTATTTTTGACCTTCTTGAGATATTAGGAAAGTGTTTTATGCACCTATGGGGGATTTTAACTAGTTTAATAATCCTGCTTTTCTGCTGATTCGAATGACATATTTATGCATTCGAATATCTTATGTAATTATATATTTGGACAACCTATTTTTACATAATTTTGGCTGATGTACACTTATTCAATATAATTTTTTGTTATGCACCATATACAATCTCGTTTTTGAGTGAATCTATGCATGTTTTCAAGCAATTTTTTGTGAGTTCAATTGATCTAAGCTTGGGATTAATTTCCACACTCCTTTGAATGTAACAAGTGTGGGAAATGGATAGTTCTCCTTGAACCTTCATCCCAAATAGTACTAGAGAGACAAAATTTTCAAGTTCCTCACCCAAAGAGCAAGTACTTGAGATAGGGCCAATGTTGCGACTTTTTCCTCCCAATTGTCTAAGAAAGAGCCTATGCTACTCATGCGAATGGAACACGTTTGAGAAATATATAGTTCCCATTGACCCATCCTCCAAAATATTACTGGAACAAGAGGAGGTGTAAGTTGTTGATCCAAAGAAGAAGGGTTTGAGCCAAGTCCCATGCTCCTTCTCCACCTCCTCACTCATTGGCATTGAGAAACCATGAAAGTATGAGAAATGGCCAATGTTCCTTCTCCTCCTTATTCAAATTTCAAAAGTGTGATGAAGAACCATCCTAATTAGAATAAAATGAGAAAGGGCCAATGTACCCACTCCTACAAAAAGTATAAGCGAGTTCCTTATCCCTTAAGAATGTATAGTTCTGAAAATCACGTGAAATGAAAATCTAGTATCATAACAAAGAAAAAACAAAAAATTGAAATCTTAACAAGTATCTTCATTTCCCCGTCCTCTTTAAAAGGGTACTTTTAGTTTTTTCAATAAAATTCACACTAAAAAGAAAATTGAATCTCATCAACATGTGTCAGTAAGGCACCATTTTTTGAACATATTTTATTTCAATAAATAATAATAGATAGTTCTCAACTATGAAAAATATCAAATAATATTCCATGCACAAGTGTATATTACGATCATACATTTTTTCCCTAAAATGAATAACCATCACTAGAAAAACTAGTGCTCACATCCGTCACTCATTATCCATACCTAACTAATTCAAGTATATGTCATTGGTGAGCATCAAATTTGTCCCACAATATTTCCATACAAAAATTTAAAAAATATGAGTATGAAGCTAATTAAATGATATAAAACATTTGTTTTTACTTTAAGGTGAAATTCCTCATGAGGATATGGATTTAAAGGGGTTGAAGTTGAAAAACATGAAATTTTCCAATTTTGTTTGTCAAAACAAAATCAAAATAGTTATACCCAACTTTATGTTTTCACCCAAACATAAGAAATAATAAAAGGATAATGTACATGGGGAAAATGATCGATAATTAGGAGGATAGAACCCCAAAGTGATTTTGGATTGCACATCATAGTTCTCACTAGATAATGGCTTAGATTGGAAGGTAGACAATAATGGTCTTGTAAAAGATAATTAAAAAAAACTCAAATATGAAGAGGAAACTAATGAGTGGTAAAAAAAAAGAACAATGGAAAGACATCTCGTGTCCTTGAAAGAAGGATAATACAATGGGAAAAGGTAGAGGATAATGTACATGGGGAAAATGATGGATAATTGGGAGGATAGAACCCCAAAGTGATTTTGGATTGCACATCATAGTTCTCACTAGATAATGGTTTAGATTGGAAAGTAGACAATAATGGTCTTGTAAAAGACAAAAAAAACTCAAATATGAAGATGATACTAATGAGGAGTGGTAAAAGAACAATTGAAAGACGTCGCGTGTCCTTCTTGAAAGAAGGATAATACAATGGGAAAAGGTAGAGGAAAATAAATAAATATGAAATTAAGGTACTGACTTGGAAATCTTTTGACTGTAAACTTTGATTAAAGAGAAAATGAAAAGGAGCTAAATTAGAAAAAAGAAAAGACAAAATAAGGTTCAGGAAAAGAAAGAAAAATGTGATATGAAAACACAAACACAGAGAGAGAGAGAGAGAGAGAGAGAGAGAGAGAGAGAATGACAAGAGAAGTCAATCTCCTAGGAAGCCTATATTTAAATTATAAATTATAACCCAAGGTCTTTGGACTCTAATGGAGAGAAGAAAGATATATTGGAACATAGAGTTCCAATGAGGACAAAGACGTCAATCATCGTTTCTTATTAAACAAGAACTACAAGTTTCGATCCAACCTTAATCCTTATTTATGATAGAAATATGAATAAAGTTTATTTTTGTTGTCTACCCTAAACCATAGTAGATTCAACAGTATTGGTGTTTCATGTATCAAAATTTAAAACAAATTCAAATTTGTCGAATATATATGGTGTAAGTAGGTGTAATACAGATACATATTTTGACTAATGCACAATTAAACTTTCAAAACCAATTTAAAAAAAAACATTAATTATTTAAATATTATAAAACATAAATAACATTCAATTTCATACTTTCTTATTAAAGTAATTCTTAATAATTACTTGCCATCTCTCATACTCTCCATATCTCAGGTTGAATATGAATAATTTTATTATATAACTGTGTCTGTGCATTTATGATTTACTTCCTTATTTTATTCATACTATATTTTATTCATTATTTATTTTTCACTTGAATTGTATTGTATTCCTATCCGAATTATGCTACTATACCCTAACAGGATAATAAAAGCATATACCTACCAGAATTATGCTACCTAAACATGATAATTAAAGCATATATAGATAATCATAAACATGAAATAAGCTAGGATGAAAATCATATGCACAATACAAGTTAACAATTCTGGAGAGATGTTTACATATTTAAAGAGACTTCATTTTCCTCAAACAAACAATATATGTAAAAGATACTTGTAAGGTAGTTGTCAAATATGATGTACACATAAATTGAATTGTAGTTGTTAATGTATACATATTTGAAATTAGTTAGTTACAATGACTTAACTTCACTTAGTTACAGTGATTGACAGTGACACTCTGCGTGCTAAAATCTTTATAGTGGAGGAAACATAGGGCAGAGTGAATTAGTGCTCTTTCTAGCTTGAGTTTCAAGAGGAAGGAAGCTTTGAAGGGAAGAACTATAAGACAGAACTTAGGTTCTTAGCTGGGAACCTAAGAGTGTAACATTAAAACAAAGGAAAAATCGATGAAATATAAGCTGCGAACATACACAAAATGAAAAAGTTCTCTCTCTTATAATATTTTGAAAAGAGAAACTGGGCAAATCGAAGAAATATAAGTCCCAGCTATAACCATGTAATTTCTTGGAATGTCTAATTTTAGATTTACATTGGAGTAAGCTAGCTCGGGAGCAATCCTCCCTCATTGGACGGAGGAGGAGCAAAGTTAGCGTTGACTTTGCTCCTCCTCCGTCGAATGGAGGGAGGATTGCTCCCGAGCTAGCTCACTCCATTTACATTTGGAAAACTGATTTAACCTACATGATGTCACAAAATCGACAGCCGAATTCACAATGCGCTTAAATGCTCATGCTTTTCAACAATGGAATATGTATTGTAAATGTATTATCAAGAATCATACATATATATAACGGAATATGTTGCGGTTTTTTGGTATATGGATTGAGCCAAGTATTTCATTGTACATGAACGAAGAAACCAATCATAACACTCTCTCTAATTTGGTCTCTATATCACTACATTTAATTAAATAAAGCAGGATGTCTTGTTCATATATAACGTTATTGAGCATAGTTTTTCATATGTAGCATTAATGAGCATAGTAAATGTAAATAAAGCAGGATGTCTTGTTCATATATAACGTTATTGAGCATAGTTTTTCATATCTAACATTAATGAGCATAGTAAATGTAAATAAAGCAGGATGTCTTGTTCATATATAACGTTATTGAGCATAGTTTTTCATATCTAACATTAATGAGAAACATCACAAATCATCTCTAACTTATACCACACCTAATAGGATAAACAGCAATTAAAACGCCAGGCTTTTACTGTGGATTTTGATAAAAATGATAGCCAAAACCGAGCCGACTAAACTTGGGTTTAGCGCTCAGTCAATATTTTAAAAATAATAATTTCACTTTTTAACTTCGACCTGTTTTTACTGCGACCACCTTTTTTTTACTGCGACCAAGTTAATACCTGCGATCAAAATGATATGTGCGATCAAGTTGATGCTTGATGCGATCAACTTATCTGTGATTAGGATGATAGAATATATTTCTTAGTCTAAAGACTTAAGAATTTACCACTGATTCTACCTGTGAGTAAGATGAAGTAAACTACCCACTTTTACAAATCCAAATAACTTAAGAAAAACATATGCCCAAATATGTAGGAAGGTTTGAGTCGACCAACGTGCCGTAAAACCTCGAGCTTTCACGTCGTGAGAATTTTATGGGTTCTTGTTCTTTTACTTATCAGTAATTGTAAAAGACATTTACAGAAGTAAATCTGGAAATATGAGCGGCCAAATAATCATGAATTCAACCACAAACTATTTCATATATTAACTATGCGGAAATACAAAATAATACAAACTTGTCTGTTACAAACTCGTCTGTCTACAGAGCTTCAGCTCTCCGACTAAATCACATGCACAGAAGCTTGAGCTTCAACTTCTCTTTCTCACCCGGAGTTCCTCTGCTCGTATCTTTTCCTTTTTCTGTTTGTAAACTAAATTACAAAATGCTTCTTCTATTTATAGGCAATCTGAAAATTGCTTCAGCATAAACCGACTTACTTGCCGACTTACTTTGCATTAAACACTGCAATAACTATCTACCTAACAACTTAGCTTTTGAAATAAATTCGATTGAAGTACGTTGCCTACATGTGGACTTTTCCTTCTTGTCAGACTGACAGACAAGATCGTGGCTTATCCAGACTCTGATAGAGTCGACTGGAAGCCAAGTAGAGATCTGCGTGTAATTACATTTTTCCAACACTCCCCCTTAATTATAAGCAGATGGAGTTTTTAAAACAAAATTTACAAAATGTTTCAGAGCTTAAACATGCTCTGTTTATGACAAAGTTCACTGTGGAGAACTTGTCATTCCAAGATAACTACGCAGATACTGGAATGTTTCCTTTGCCAATGGCTTTGTGAAGATGTCGGCAAGTTGGTCTTCAGACCTGCAAAATTCCAAACAAATTTCCTTTTCGTTTACCAACTCTCTTATAAAATGAAACCTTGTGTCAATGTGCTTGGTTCTCTTGTGAAACACATGATTCTTTGATAATGCTATGGCTGAATTGTTGTCACAGAAGATTGTTGTCGGTTCTTGATGGTTCTGTGACAAGTCTTTTAAGACTCTCCTCATCCAGACAGCTTGACATGCAGCACTTGTTGCTGCAACATACTCTGCTTCAGCTGAAGATAGAGTTACTATGGGTTGTTTCTTTGAAGCCCATGAAACAACACCTGTACCAAAATGAAATGTGTATCCAGATGTGCTTTTCCTATCATCTATGATGCCTCCATTATCACTGTCAGTGTAACCAATGATTTTAAAATTTTCTGAAGTTGAGTACATAATACCAAGGTCTTTTGTGCCACTCACATACCTCATAATTATTTTACCTGCTTGCCAATGTGAGTCTTTTGGTGACTCCATGAACCTTGAGATTAGACTTACACCATACATAATGTCTGGTCTTGTTGCTATCAAATACATAAGGCTGCCAACAAGCCTTTTGAATAGTGTGGGATCTACAGTGGATCCTTCATCATCCTTACTTAATTTTAAACCTATTATTACTGGTGTTGGGGCTGTCTTATAGTTAGACATGTTAAACCTTTTTAAAACTTCACTTGCATCCTTATACTGTGATATAAAGATACCACTTTCAGACTGCTGAACTTCAATGCCCAAAAAAAACTTCATAAGCCCCAGATCAGTCATTTCAAATTCACTTTCCATGACTGTTTTAAAATCTGCTATGCCATGATCACCAGTAAATATTAAATCATCTAAATACAGGCAGACAATTAACATCTTACCTTGCTCATCGACTTTGGTGTACAAAGTCGGTTCACTTTCACTCCTGTGAAATCCATTTTCAATGAGATAGGAATCAATATGACTGTACCAAGCTCTAGGAGCTTGCTTCAAACCATAGAGTTCCTTTTTCAGCCTGTACACTTTGTGCTCTTGACCTGGAACTTCATACCCTTGTGGTTGTTCCACATATACTTCCTCTTCTAGATAGCCATTTAAGAATGCCGACTTGACATCCATCTGATGAACTTGCCATTTGTTTTGTGCAGCAATGCCAAAACTATTCTGACTGTATCCATGCGTGCAACAGGTACAAACGTTTCATTGAAGTCGATGCCGGGTTGTTGTGTGAACCCTCTTGCTACCATTCTTGCCTTGTGCTTTTGCACATTCCCATCAGCATATTGCTTTGTCTTATAAATCCATTTGACACTGATTACATCCTTGTCTTTTGGTACATCGACCAGTTCCCATGTCTGGTTTTTCTCAATGCATTCTATTTCTTCATCCATGGCTTGTGCCCATACTTCTTCTTCAACAGCTTCTTCAAATGTTATTGGATCATATATAGGGGAAAATAATGCAAACAGAGAGAATGAATTAGGTGTACCAGCTTCATATATCTCTCGCAGACTTCTTGTCTTCACCGGTTCTGTCGATGTTGACCTCGACGTAATGCTTGATGGAGTCTTCTCTCCTCTTAGTGTACTTGTAGGTGTAGCTTGAGCTGCTACTTGTGTCGATGGTCCTTGTGCTGAACCATGTCTTGGTGTCATGGGAGTCGACAGTGCTCCGACCGGTTGACTTACATGTGGTATTTGAACCACTTCCTCTTCCATATCATCATTGTTGACGTTCGACACAATCTTGACATTTGTGTCGATGGTTCCAT
>LPNX010601423.1:6371-20407 GCA_001517045.1 Pseudotsuga menziesii | reverse complement strand
CAGTGCCCGTAATCTTGTTGAAGATTCATGTGCACCAGTTGGATGCGTTTTAGCTGCTGCAGCAGTGAGTCTTTCAAGAAAGACACAGTCGAGAGCAGAGAACAAAAATTACACTATCTCGCTGAAAGATGTAGGTCTTCTGATCTTGGATTTATCGAAAGCAAGCAACAGGGTATGTGAAGTTTGCTGGAGACCCAGAAATAAACCTGGAGATTGAACTGAATTGCCAGGACAAGTTTCTTTGGGAAGTTACCTGTAAAAAAAGTCACATTTCGCTGGTTACTTGCCATGACACAACTGTTGCTCTTACCCTCCTGATTGAGCAGCTTCAACATCTTTTTCAACCTGATTATGAAGAGTTTGTAGTTCACTTACAAACAAGGCGAAATGCATGGTTGAAAAATCATACTTCAATATCTGAGGGCACGAGAACCTTTAGAATCGTACCAGCTGGTCGAATTTCACTCAAGAGCTTCAGGGTCACATGGAAGATTTGTGCAGGTTCCGACTGGTCTGCCTGGAAAAATTATAATTCCATCCCATTGCAAGGTAAACCGAGAAGAAATGCTGCAAGTTCACAGTTTGAAGTTAACTTGTATGGAGTGAATGCTCAGTATGATACTTTCCCTGATAGTGGTGGGCTCTATGCATCAAAACTTGCATTGTCAGTAGAAAACCTAAGAACGTTTGATATCAGTGGACAGCACCGTGGGAAAACGGTTTTATGGAATTCGTCTGCAATTGCATTGATGTTAAAATTAGAAGCTACAATGCCTGATTCTTCAAGTCCTCTTGAAGAACATTGGATCCACCTGAATCTATTTCCTTTTCGATTAAACCTTGAGCAAGCGCAGCTTAACTTTCTGGTTGAATTTTTTTTCTGATAAGGTATAATCCAGGGAGTCGAGTGCAGAGGACGAGCTCCGACGTTCATTCATTCGGAAATGTAAAGTAAACCCATTCAGCATCTGCTTGGATTATGTTCCTGATCAAGTATAGATTGGGCTGCACTAGTACAGGGGAATTTTGGCCAGCTTGCCAAACTATTACCTTACCAGGTCGACATGTTACATAAGCTACATTAAGTTACAAGATCATGTTACATAAGTTACATTACGTTACAATATCTCTCCCATAATATTCACTTTCACTATTATGTTTTGCCGACATTGTTTGCCGACATGTTAGTAGATCTCTTCCATAATATTCATTTTCACTATTATTTTTTGCCGACATGTTAGTAACGTTACATCAAGTGACAAGATCTCCCCCATAATATTCACTTTCAGAGTATTATTTTTTGCCGACATGTTAGTAACGTTACATCACGTGACAAGATCTCCCCCATAATATTCACTTTCACTATTATTTTTTGCCGACATGTTAGTAACGTTACATCACGTGACAAGATCTCCCCCATAATATTCACTTTCACTATTATTTTTTGCCGACATGTTAGTAATGTTACATCACGTGACAAGATCTCCCCCATAATTTATTCACTTTCACTATTATTTTTTGCCGACATGTTAGTAACGTTACATCACGTGACAAGATCTCCCCCATAATATTCACTTTCACTATTATTTTTTGCCGACATGTTAGTAACGTTACATCATGTGACAAGATCTTCCCCATAATATTCACTTTCACTATTTTTTTTGCCGACATGTTAGTAACGTTACATCACGTGACATCAGGTGACAAGATCTCCCCCCCACTGGGCTGTAGAGCGCCTCTCGGCGCAATAAAATGGGAATGGACGACAAAAAGTCTCCGCCGCCATCAATAATTGTTATAAAAAAATTCGTTTTCACTAATTTTGATGTTTGATAACATAAAGTAGTATAAGCATTATACTAATTGTTTCACATAAATATCACTAACAACTCAATCAAGCGTTGCACTCATTTTCATTTCATATGATAAGTATGGTCTTAATGGCGAATATAAAGAAACCATTAAAAATTAGTTGAACACAACATAAAAATTAGTTCAGCCTAGAATTTACTTACTGATAAAAAAACGGATTCTTCATTGTTTCAGGAGATCAAACTCGACAGATTTCTTAATTCTGATTTAAATTTGATATCAAACGAATATACGTACAGTATATCAATACAATCACCGTCATTTCATCCCATTTAAAAATAACTATTTTACCCTCGAGAACAACAAAATATTATATATATCGAACCAAGAGTTTGTTTGATACAATTAATTAAAATTTGTCCCTCCGATCTGTTTCAATTATGGGAGAAGAATTCATGTTTTTTCCTTAAAAACTGTCGCTACTATTATTTTCTTTCTTTGAACGATTCCCCTGGTTCGCTCTAATGTCTCCATCCCATTTGTTATTTTAAACCTAGCTAGCCTTTCTAGATTTTACGCTTTCATTTATCTATGTACAATGGGCCATCATTGTTCATAATATACACGGCATAATATGAAGATTTTTATTTTTAATTTATTTATTTTAATTTTACCATAAATATTTTTTTTAACAATGGTTCACCATGGAAGTTCACTTTACACCATGGCTACATCCACTCGTTCAGTATACGTGAACGGGAAACAACAATCCCTGAGTGGGCTAGTCACGATAAACGGCTCACCAACCTAATATTTCATTACATACAAGGACTCCCAAGAAACAAATGTTCCTCCCAAAATTCGAACCCGCATGGGAAGTACAACAACCAAATCTCCCAACCACCCAAGCTACACCCCATGGACAACTAACCTTATCATAATAGATCAATGTTTTATTGAAAATTTTATCTCACCTCAAAAAAGTGTGAAACTTATTTACTCACCATTTCAAATTATTAACCTCTCTAAAAAAACTCCTCTAAAATATTAAAACTTTAACATCTTTTATATATAACTAACCTTGTTATATATCATAATAGGTCAATGTTTTAATTTGACATGAAAAAATGTGAAACTTATTTCCTAACCATTCAAACTATTAACCCTTCTAAAAAATTCCTCTAAACTACTAAAGCTTCGACACCTTTTATATATATAAAAATGAAAGTCACTAAAATAGAAACCCCTTTCATTAAATTCTTTGTGGTTTTAACCATTTTAATGAATTTTACCCAACGTAACCAAAGTTACAACCTACTATCATGGACCAAATATTAAAGAAACATATTTATTATTTACATTGAAAACCCCGTGTGTTATTTCATTGAAATCCTTTTTCATTTGCCTTCAAAGAAATTCTCAAACTAGGATACTCTTGTCCCTTTGTCTCCTAGATGCTCATAAAGTAGCACAGTCGTGACCCCTCGACTGGTGAATGCTAATAGGAATTGGCTTCTCGGTCAAGTTTAGGGATGATTTTAAGAACCCCCTCGATTTATATGTATGAAAAATGGGCGAATCTCTGTGATATATAGGAACATTTGAAGGTGATTTTATCAATAATATGTGTGTGTGTGTGTGTGTTTTGATGAATCTTTCATTTTAGTATATAATGTTGTAAAATCTTGGCGAATCTTTCACTAAATTATAAGATATTGTAAAATCTTGGCGAACATTTCACTGCATAATAAAATATTGTAAAAATTGATGAATCTTTCACTCATTTATCAAATATTGTAAAAAAATTGGTGAATCTTTATCCAAGGATATTCACTGTCTCTTTGATTATGAAGAAATCACAATTCATTGTGATTTCACTTTTTCTTCTTATAGGTTTCTCTTCATACTATTTCAATTCTTTTTGACACTAATTCTCATACAATCACCTAAATCAACCAATGCTAAATTGAAAAACCTAATAGTTGAAAATGTTATGTAACTTTGTTCTCACTAAATCATCTTAATTATAACTGATAATTCAATCTTCAAGAATAATTACTACTAAATCAATCTTCAAGAATAAATCACTCCTTGTGGAAAAATGAAATCACTCTAGCAAGAATGGAAATATAGAATTGTTCATAAAGATAAATCATATATATTATGTTTGCAATATGTTAAAAGTCCTATATTACTTTTGCAAGAAGTTAAATCCAATCACCACTCGTGCAAGAATGAAAGATCTGTTCTATGTTGCTGACACAACATCTAAGCTCTAGAATTCTGAATTCTACTTGACCATGAACTACAACCACACATTCATCCAGATCTGTTTCAGCATTAATTAATCATAACAATTTCAACCTATGATATCAATTCAACAAGAAATTAAATAATTTTCAACACTTCTAATTATCAAGAAATCACTTGCATGCCCTAAGAGAGATCACACATGCCAAGTAATCAATTGTTTCAACAATGTAGGATTTACATACTTTAATTAACTAATTGTTTCGGCAATTTATTGATTCTACAAATAACTAGTTGATCGAGCAACACACTACTTGCTTAATCCATAAACATGCATTGTGTCAACAAATTATGACACCAAAATAATTATGAAATTCTATAGTTATTCAAACTAGGTGAACTTGGTGACAAGGTGGTCCCTTTCCTCCTAACAGATCCACCTAAAAAAAAACTAATTCTATAGATGGTGGGCCCTTTCCTACTATTTAAGCAATGTAGTTAATGCCATAGAAAGCCCTTTTCTCTACCCACATTGAAAAGGTTTCCTTAATATTAAGCTAGAGAAATGGTTGGTTGCTTCACTTTTGATGGCTTCTTTATGAAAGTTTTTAATATTCCTATGACCTACTCTAAGCCAGGTCATTCTCAATGTCAACTCCCATTCTTCTTCCTCCTTGTGAAAAATCCACTCCCACTTCCTTAAAGTTAGTTGTTTCTCTATAAGAAAAGAGTTTGATATTTCTTCTCTCAACTTAGTCTTTTTATTTTATTTTTGTTTACCTTTTCCCCTCTTCAAAATTTTGTCTAAGGTGGTCCTCACTAGTCAAATATCAATAAATATTATTTTATGTTTAAAATGTAACTTAACTAAATGACACTCTCTCTTTGATCCATATTGAAAAGGCCAAATGACAAAGGAATGTGATGGCTTGGGAAAGTTACTGAACGGCATGGTTATTCACATTAAATGGATTGTCAAGATGGAGACCAATTAATCACAAAAAATATGCCCTTTCACATGGGCTATATCAAAGATCATGAAAGCCATTTAACAACACATGAATGTCTTCTTTAAGAGTGTGATCAACGAAAGTTACAATTACATAAAACAACACCCTTGATAGGAAAACATTTATCCTAAGTTATAAAAATGCCTTCAATCATGTAGTTAAACGTAAGCTATAGTGTATCGGGTCCATCAAGTACCTTACAAGTCACATCCAATATAAGTATTAATAATCCCCATAAAAACCATAGATCTTCAAGGTCATAGTGATAACAATGTTTCACAAATATTATATTATGAAGTCACCATTAATAAGCTTAGGTTTTTAGGGTTAAAAGCTTCACAAGTAATAGAACTCCATTGATACAAAGGAATATATGTAACTGCAAGGGAATAATGATATAATACGTCAGAAAACATGCTAAGTAAAGCTCAATCCATATATGGGCCAACATACACACATAGAAGAGTATATTTCTCAAAGAAGACAAACAAACATGAAGGAGTAATTAAGTCAAAGTTCCCAATCAGTGCATAAACCAGATAGGAGATAACAATTATCGCCACTCATACAATTACATAAAGAATGCTAGACTAGACAGTTTTCAAACTTATGAACTAAGGTAGTTCATGTTAGGTAAAATCACAATTTAGATAAAGTCATAACGACAATACGACTCCTATATCAACCATAGAAGGACACTCAAAGTTGCAAGCATTATAAAGAACGAAAATATCACATTTTGAACTCAATGCTGAAGTTAATTTTCCAAGTACAATAAAAAAATAAAAAAATGATCTATCTATTTATGTTTGCAACTACACAAAGACCCTTATTAATTTTTTTTGGTTATATTCTTTTTTAGGGACATTACACACTAATGAACTAGTCCAATATGATACTCATTATAGAAGTTGGTAAATAACTAGAACTATAAAGATGAGTTTAAACTAAGTGAACTTTGGAAAACCATCAACAAAGATATTCCCACACATTTGAGGTTTGATTGTTTTATTCACATTTGTTCCCTTTAATTCTATTCTATCCACCGAGTATAAACTTATATCGTTGACTCTCATTTTTGTCTATTAGCTCCCTCTTATAACAAGAGCCTAATAATGATAAATACTAATAATATCTACACACTATGCTAAGCCACCATTTGTTATATTTTACATTTTTAACAAATTAAAACTTTACCTCCTCCTAAATACAACATATATTCTCCAATGGGTGCTTCCATCTTATTCATAGGTTTTCTCATTCCTACTTTTTCTTTGCACTTCCTTCATATAAAACAAGAGCCACGTGGTGGTTAGGTCCGGCTATAAGAAATATTTTTTACAATGGAAATCATTTTTTTTCACTTAATAAATCATTTATATATATAGAATCTATAATCTTTGTTTCAATAAAAGTTTTTTTTGAACATTATTTTTATTAACAAAAACTATTCATTTAAAAAAAAATCAAAAACTATTTATTTGAAAGAATTACACTACTTGCAAACTTATATTAAAAGAAAAATGCTCTAAAACAAATTAACCATTCTACACTGTGGAAATGAATGCAATGGAGGTTGATTAGAATAAGTAAAACCCTTACAAGTCATGTTCCACAATTGGTGTGCTAACTTAAAATAAACTCTTAGTGAATATAATTGGAATATAAATTAAAGTAAGACTCAATTTCAAACATGGTTTAACCTGATTCAATACCTCATTAATGAAAGGCGTAGGAAATGGATCATGAATTCAAGAATAATTAAACCCTCTAAAGTCCACACATACTCAGTACCACCCTCATCCTTCTTGTATTGAACAAGGATTAGTAACAAAGCTACATATTCCCTACCTTTAGGGTTGTAAGGTTGGATTTACATGGTGTGCAAGTTTAAGTTCACGGAAGTTTTTTATATGTGTTGTTGGGTACGATATTTACCCTTTCATCCTTATGTTGTAGTTGGATCCCTATTTTTTTCATACAAAAAAACATAAATATCCCAGGTATAAATAATTATATATTAGTTCATTTTATGCTTGGTTTTACTTATAATTATGGATTTTACCTTTAGTTGTGTTGACTTGTCCATCATTTGAAAGAAGGATTCAAAATCACAGGTGGCGCAACTGCAACAGCTTGTTATATCCAGGTCGCACAATTGCAACAACTAGTTCTATCTAGATGATGGTCTTGCTTGGCTTCAGCTACATGTTCAAATGATGTGGTCAACATTAATGTAGAAGGAATCTCAGACTCGCCTTCACGCCTGCAACTAAAACTCCCGAAGAATCTTCTGCAGTTCCTTTGGCATGTCAATTCGTGAAACAACTCAAAGTAAAAGCTTATTTATCCCTAAGCTGATTTTATGCAAGGAATTGTTAGCTGTAATTGTTTTGATTATTCGGCAGTCTGAAGATCAAAGATCTTCATGGCTTCCTGAAATTGATGTAACAGAATAGATTTGTTCTTGTATAGATCACTAGTACAAAATGAGAAATTAATGACTAAGAAAATGACTAAAATCAGGCTATAAATGACTATTTTTGAGTCGGCGACTAATAGTAGCTAGTTTCCACTATCTTATATCTAGTCATATTTCACTTAGTCATTAATAGCTTGACTTATTAGCCATTGATTTATTCATTGATATTCAATGATTTAGTCATTGATAGACAATGGTTTAGTTATTGATTTAGTCATAGATTTAGTCACTGATTTAGCAACTGATTGCAGCAATTAATGACCAAATATACGACTAAACAAACTACTAGATAATAACATATTAATGACTAACCTAAATACGACTAAATGTTATTTACGCTATAAGATATGGGAAATTAGCTACTAATAGTCATATATATGCGAATTTAGTCATTTTCGTAGTCACAAATTTATGATAGGGTACAGAGGAATCGAACCACTAACCTCCTACCTATAATTAGGCAAGTGCTCTGCCATTTAGCTAGTACCCTTTAAGAATTTGTTATTACTTGATAATGATGATATTCAAACAAATTTTGCATCATTCAAGAATACAAAGTAATGATTATCAAGTTACTATATATCCATAATAGCTTACCCTGTACTAGTCCTTCAAGTCATTTGTGCACTTAATAAATGCATTTGAAATACTTAAAGAACTATTACAAGGTAAGCCATTATGTATCTATAGTAACTTGATAATCATTATTTTGTATGTTAATTCATCACATTCTACACAAACAAATATTTTCAATGATAACCAATCCAAGCATTAGTGTGTTTGACAATCCAATCTCCCCCTTGAATAAACAATTTAATTGCAATGTTATAGCTACTCTCCATGCAATGATCAAGTTTTTAAACTTCCAATATGTCCCCAACAATGTTTTTTAACCAAAATCAAACATATACAAAAATTATATAAGAATACTCACAGAAAATATTGGCATGCTTTTGTTATTTGAGTGCCACTCTAAGTAAGATTTCTTAAAATCAAATGATACTAACATAACTATTTTCAAATACAACATATATAACAAAAAAATGTAGAAGAAATACTTCAAAGAAGATAAGGGGAAGATAATGTTGAATAGATGGTATAACTTGCATTGAAATGGTGTGCTAGAATTGATTGTTCACTCCAATTCTGCTACAATTCGCCATTTTCGAAGAGGAGCAGTGACCACAGATCTAGGAGCACTATGGGCTCTCTTACGATCCTCTTTCCTCTTTGATGCCATATTTACAATATGTCGTAGAAGGGATGCTTTGTATATAGGCTTCGGTAGGTGTCGATGTCTATCAAGTCAATTACTTGTTAGTACTAACCCTTTTAGAACAAGTTGTGACATAATATCTATTGTATCTAGCAACATACCTCTCAATGCTTTTAATTTCTGGAAGATTTTTAAACTATTCCTTTACAACATCTAGTAATCATGCCTTTTACGCTCTCTGAAGAGAAGCTACAGGTCCAATTTCTTGATGTTAAAATGTCCAAGTTACAAAAATGAATTTCCAGCAATAATAATAATAATAATAAATGGAAAACCAGGAAAACATTTTCACTGAGAGGTCACAAATTAAACTATGCCATATCAGAACTTCATAAGGTTCAAGGTATCCTAGAGTCACAACATTCCTCGTCTTTTTCTTCACATGCATTCTAACCTTTTCAAGTTTGATTAATCAGTTTCAACAAAAAAAATTGTGGCTTGGAATTTCCCATTATGAAATTTCCAAGTTGAATTGAGTTGGTCACATCTGATGCTTGTTAGTTCATCAAATGTTGTCCTAAGAAAGATAATAAATTATAATGTCAGTTCCTAAGTCACGTGACACGAGGACACAGGGCACGTTTTATATATATATATATATATAGAGAGAGAGAGAGAGAGAGAGAGAGAGAGATCCAAATTTTGTTTAAAAACTAGAACATTTACAAATATTCAATAGAAATTAGAATCAATACACTGCACATTCACAAATGCATATGTCAATGGTGGAGTAGTCATAAAATTTCTCCCGAGTTAAAAACCCTCCTAGATTGTTCCTTAAGCAGAGATGACATTGCCTCCTTCAACATTCAAACGTGAATGAAGTAAATAAATTTACTTGGAATAATAGGTTGTGGTTATTGAGAACATATAAAAACAAATCTAAAACAAATTTTCTTTGCACATGACTATTGCTTAAGGTTATTTGCTGTGAGTTCATGAAAAATTGGTCTAATTATTTCTTAGAGAGATGCTGATAAGATACAGAGATAAGCGCTAGCTCAAGATGCTCAATTCCTGAGGAATACCACTCTCATCTAAAATATATTGCATCTGCTATGTAAAAAATGGTTCAGGAATCAAAGTTGTAGTGGTGGGAATTTATGTGCAGAACATCTCAAAATATTCAAGTAAGAAGCTCTGATATTCGTCATAAGGTTATATGAACCAAGTTTTGAGATTCATTAACACATGGCAAGTTATGTGAACTATAATAAAGGGTCATGAGAGGATGTTGAAGCTGTAGTACATAATTTGGGCGAAGCAGAGATGGGGATATGGGCCAGAAAATGTGTCCTATTTTTGAAACACTTCTTGTGCAGGTTGGGACACGGTCTTGACAGTGTCAGGACTATGTCCCCACGGTCCAACACGTGTCCTCATAGTGTCCATGTCTGATTTGATGACACAAGACATAAATTCCAAATGAATGTATGGTTCTATACTTGGATTACTTAAGGTCATATAGCATGCCAGTTTTTTTCTCTTTATTTGCCTTAGATGTCCATAATGTTTTAATTGTTTTAGTTTTTTATGATACTTAAGAAATGCATTGGGAAATTTTATGTCTATCATTTAAACAACTATTTTGAGGTATATCTAGGGGTGTGTGCAAGAAGTTGAGGGACCTTTTAGATGCAATTCAACTTTTTAGGAACAAGCTCACGTTACATAGAAAAAGAACGCACTCATCTTCCATAGCACTTGGAATAGTAAATCCGAGCCTGACATGTCAGCAGACATGTAGGCTAGGTAACCATAACGCACACGCATTATAGAGTTAAAAAACGTGCACACGTTTTGCAACTCTATAACGCGTGCGCATTTTGTAAATCTATAAAAAAAATAAAAAACACACAGTCCCGACCGAGAGTCATTTTCACCGAACAGGAGCACGAAGACGACGGCCTGCCCGTGCCATAGGAGATTGGAAGAGTGCCCATTCCTCGATTTGAATACAAATCCTCCAGTGAATCATCATATTAACAAGTAATTCATTCACCCATGGCTTTTTTTTTTCAATTAGATACTTAAATTACCATTTTTTATTTGTAAATGCAATAAAAACCATAAAAAAATAAACAACCATCTCATAGCCAAAATACCAACCAACCAAAGATGATGATATGCCAATGCCTTCCCCAAGACTAAACACATAAATTGATCACATACAATTTGACACAAATGTTTCTAGGCAATGCCATTGGAAAAAACCCTATTGACATGCATTATGGAGGAAGACTAAACTTTTTATTTTCTTTTTTCCTCATAAAAAACAATTTAGATGCTATTCTATATCTAATGAAATGAAACTCTCTAGTACATAAAAAAAATAGAATAGTCAATAACCCAAACAATTACATGACCAAAAGAGCCTACCCTTCAAGAGAAATTCACCAACAAACCAAGTATTGCCTAAAAATCTACATCATATGCCATACATATGAATTAAGGCCTTTAAAATTATAAAGCAAGCCAAAATTCCTAGAGATTGTGAAAACCATAACCATTAGAAAAAAAACCACTCTCACTAGAATCTAGGAAGCATAAACAAACATCTTTTGAATATGACTAGAAGCATAAACAAGCATCTTTTCAAAAAGTGATGAAAGAACTCGTACTCGCTATAGAACCATGGACAATTTCATAATGGCATTCCCTATTAATCTTCCCATATAGAAGAAATATGGAACAATGAAAAGTTCCTCCTTTCCTGCCAAAATCCAAACCTTAAAGGAAAGACAAACCTCTCAACAAAATTCAAATCATCTTTCTAAGTTAGCGTAACCATCTTTGTAAGCCAAAACAGGTTATATCCAATTCTTACTTACTCATTAACTGAATGTAGTCACAAGTTGAACAAAACTTATGTTTTAATTGTGAAATGTTTAATCTTAAGTTTAAATAAATATATGTAAGTGAATTTGTCATTAAATCGCTAACTTGAGTTTGATTTAATACATTTTGAATTTTTAAGAGACGTCATTATATGCCATGTATATGTTTCTAATGATTTTCTTATTGATGTTTTTTTGCAGTTGCTGCAATGGATCCGAATGCCGTGATTCTGATTGAGCTTGCCCGCTTAAGGGGCATCAGTGCCTCTTTTCGTGGCAGCGATGAGATTCGCCACTCACTTGCATCCACCATGGATGCTATTGTTGACACTATTTCGCAGTCAACTAATATACTATATGATATCACATCATATAGAGAGAGGAAAAGAAGAGAACAAGAGGATGGATTGGACTATGTGGCAATAAGAAGGCTAAAAATAAAAAAGGAGGAAATTTTTGCATTATTCAGGGATCCTCGGACTGGAGAAATCCCAAATGCAAACCGGCCACATATATCCATTGAGTGGTGCATATACCAACCATTTATCGATAACTGGATGGATAGATGGTATATGGTCTTTGATTTGCCACCACATAACAACAGGGAAATTCCCCTGTATTTCCTTCGAAAGATGTATGCGGAGTTCGTGTTGCATAAACACGTGAACTATTTTTCTTACTTGGAGTTTCAAGGGATCGGTGGGGGGATGCCCCAAAACCGACCCAATGCGAGGGTCCAAGACCCTAATCACCCTATCCCTGCACCTCGCGCACCATTGCATGGGCCAGATGTCCCACCTGCAAATCGCGTAGTTGCTAAGACACGGGATGATTTTTTGACACTGGAACGAGTGGTCCTTCGCCATAGCACTACTCTTCAGCAAATGGGTGGGGATGCAGGACCTAGTGTAAAACCATCCACTGTTGCACCACCACCTACTGGGCCACGAGGACCTAGTGCGGGACCATCCATTGGTGCACCACCACCTACTAGGCCACGAGAACCATCCACCAGTGCACCACCATCGGCACATCCCCAGTAAAGTTCTAATCCTCACGAGTGCACATCGTGTGGTCGTCTCTGCTATGGTATTTCCACAGATGTTGCATTCAATGGTTTTTTGAGTGAGGTATGTAGATCTGGTTAATTTTTATAGATTCTTCATTTAGTTTCCTCTTTGTACACATATATATAGTTTGAGCTTTAATATATTAATTTCGTGAACTTGCAGTTGTTGCGTTTTGACGCCAGAGACCCCCCCGACTTTGGATTGGGGCATGGCATTGCAGCGACCGATCCCTTTGTTGGTGGAGGGATCCATGATGGTACAGGCCCATCTGGTTCTACTGAGGTAAACATTCTAAAATTTCAATTTTTCAATTATGCTTGTCAATAATTTGTTAATTTCCACATACTTTACATGTTAGTTCACTAATTCTATCTATGGTCTAATATTTACAATTATTAAACTTGCAGATACCAGATTCGTCACTGGGTGGAGAGATCCACGAGACACATCATGGTACCCAGGTAAACATTTTAATATGGTAAACAATTACAGTTGTCATTTTTTAAATACATGTACATGTTTGTTGAATTATGCATACATCTAACTACATGAGTTCACTTGCCGATTGTAGGCACCGACCCAAACATCTGGGCCATTGCCTGCAGATGCATCTCCTCCCAGGCCTTCCGTGGATAAGGGTCGTGTGTACATGAGGCGGTACACTCCAAAAAAGACTTGAGCTTCCCACGGCCATGGAGTTTTTGAGCCCATGGTAATGTATATCCTTCGATGATATTTGTTGCTTAACTTGAAATCCGGTGCATAAGTTTTTTTTGTTAATGTTTGATTTGCATGTTTACTGCATCAGGAGCCAGAGTTAATGGAAGAAAGTATAGCATCGATGGTTGATGCAGCAGTTGATGCTGCTTCATCAATGGCAGCGAGTCACACCGAGGTATACCTAACTATTTCAACGTCATCTTGACATAGTTTATTATTGTTGTCTATTGTTTATTCATTCATGTCTAACTATTTCAACATTTGGTGATTGTATGCCCCAGCAGTAGGAGTAGTTCCCACCCCCCTGTTTCGACCACAGTTGAGGCACCAGCAGCAGGAGCAGTTCCTGCCCCCCTTGGTTCTACCACGACTGAGACCATGGTAATGTATATCCTTCGATGATATTTGAACTCATTAATTTGATATAGACATATAGTTTATTATTGTTGTCTACTGTTTATTCATTCATGTCTAACTATTTCAACATTTGGTGATTGTAGGCCCCAGCAGCAGGAGTAGTTCCTACCCCCCCTGTTTCGACCGCAGTTGAGGCACCAGCAGCAGGAGTAGTTCCTTCCC
>LPNX010601397.1:33946-81857 GCA_001517045.1 Pseudotsuga menziesii | reverse complement strand
AGCAGAGACTTAATAGAGCAAAGTCTTGGTGGGCAGATTGTTTTTTTTTTCATTCATCATTGACATTGGTTTTGATTTTGGTTATAAACTTTTTTTTTTTGTCAATATCGAGCCCTCTGGTTCCAGATTTGGAACCATGGCTCTGATACCATGTGTATAGCCCCAACTGGGTCTCTTATAACTTCTATTTATAGTCAAAAAATTTCACTTTATATAAACAGTTTGAAAATCTATAATCTGTTTATTCTACTTGCAACAATTTACTGTTAACTGTGGGGTCTGTGCAAGAAGATGAGGGACCTTTAAGATGCGATCCTAGTTTTCAAAAATAGGATCATGTTACCAAAAAATACATCAACCCAAGCATGATAAGGCGGAGCCTCCACCCATGCTTTCGTGGAATTCCTATGCCTATGTGTCTACTTTGTACTTTGCTTCGGATTCAACATGCCTGTGCCTTGGAGTATGATCAACCATGGCTAATTCAACATTATATCCAAATTTTCAATATGCTCATGTTTAGTGGTTCGTCTGATTATGCTGCACACCTCCATTTTTTTATGAGATTTTAGAAACAGATATGGTTTTTTTTGCAGATTCTAAATGTGTAAATTTTAACAAGAATACATAATTTTTTCTATTTTTTTCTTATTTATATTCTGTCATCACTCCTCAACTCAAAAAACACACTGGTAGTGTTTCGTCCATATCTCTTTCGTTTCTCAACCATTTAAAAAAAAATTTGTATGGTGCACTAAAGAACACCAATCTCTACATGTTATAAAAAACCCATTTCCAAATAATTGCATTAAGACATTCAAACGTTGCACCCACAAATGATGTACCGTTTTTGAGGTTTGATCTCTTAGATAATTAAAACAAAATTTAAAAATATTATTTTTATTATTGGAAAAATAGTCGTGCACTAGTCCTATATGTTCTCTATATGTATACCGGTTTTTGTAAGTTTATTCCATCATTTAGACACTCAGACGCTGCACCCACAAAAACATATACCTTATAATTTGTCACAAAAATAAAAAGTGCCCGTTAAAATTTATCTAACTTTAGATAGTTAACAACATTTTCAATAGAAAAAATATATATATTTGGAAAGGTCATTCAATTTCCTACATTTTTTGTTTTTTATTGATCGCAAGATTCATTGTGTAAGTGTCTCAAAATATCCATGCAAGTTGATGGATGTCTGTTTTTTCAGTTTTGTATTGCATCTAACGCGCCAAAAGAGACCCTCAACTTCTTGCGCACACCCTGTGCAGGTAGCAAAGATAATACAGCATATAAAATTTTAAAATTTAATTAACAGAAATTTCTATAATAATGCTGGAAAATACCTGTAGGTAGCTAGTAGTTCCACCCTTGTTGCTTCCCTTGTTTGCTGTTTGTCCCTGTTTTTCCCTGCAGCCAAAAGTCCTTCCCAAGTTCTGAAACTAAACCAGTCCAAACCAGTTTTTCCACCCTGCCAACTGGCGAGGTCTTGTCGACCACCCAGCTCCAAAGGTACCCCTTTGGACCCCTGATCCCAAACCGAGTACAAGCCCTACTATTGTATCCCCTCAAAAGAACAATCTCCAACAAGAACCCTTCTTTGCAACTCTCTTCTCCCAAAACTTCTCAAAAAAACTAAGGTAAGGATGATCCCCTTCTCCTCCCTCCTTTCTCCCTTTTATCTCCATGTTTGACAACCTCCCCCATTACTACCCCTATCTTCATCATAAATTTAATCCAACCCCCTTCCATCTACCATTTAAGTCCTTGAGCCCTCAACTTGGACTTGGATTAATTTGAAATAATTTAAGTTGACTTGGACAAATTTTAAATATTAAATTAATATTGCAAGGTGTTGGTTGGGTCACTTCCCAACCATAACTTTTAATTCAATTGACTTTAATCCTTTTATTTAATATTTATTTATTACCTTATCCAAATTGATTTTAATTAATCTTAATGATCATTAATGGAAATATTTACCACCTTCACTAGTCAAACCTTAATTATAGTTAAACTTAATTAACATAACTCATAATTATTTAACACTTACAAACAAGTTAATATTAGCCTTAGTAGGACTAACTAATCGACATTCACACTCAATTGACATTTATTTTAATAAAAATATTATTAAGAGACCTTAATCATTATGAACATTTATTTAAAACTTACAATCAAGTTAATAGCAGTCTTATCAACACTAATTAACCCTAATCATAATTATTAACTTTAATCGACATCATTTACATTGATCAACAATAGTTAATTACTAACGACAGTAATTAATATTTAGCGACACTAATTGACATTATTACTCAACAACATTTCATGCAATCCATAATATGTAGGCGAGTTATGTAAGCGTAGCTACTGCTTACATTCCTCACGTAAGTACACTAAAAGTAATAATTCTCATACATCAATCATAATCAAGGAACTTTAGTATTTATCGACACATGTTTTAGCATAGTTTACAAGTTATGATCCATTAGGTTACTGAAATCCATGTTACAACAATTCATACATCACTAATTTACGACACATACTAATCAAGGGTTTTACACACCTACAGTTAGATCTTGTTTTCACCCCTACTTCACGCTACATCTATCTACCTACATCATTACTAACTTCCACATCCTATCCTGTCCTCTGCTGGACTACCCTGGAATGTCAAGCCATGACCGGTTCCAGCTAGAACCCATAAGTGGAAGTGTCGACCACATCGACCAAGCTTCCCCAGCAGGCAACCACCAGTCATCATCACACACCTTGGGGAGCGCGCCGTAGCAAAGCCCTCCCATGACTCTGGGTTTTGGGGATAAATGGTGGGTAAATCCTCCACCCCCCTAATGGAACAAGGGACTATGTCTACTCGACATAACAACAGCGTGGCACTTGTACTCGGTTTGTCATCGTATAACCAATCTGGGCGGTTGACTTTCCTGGAACTCTACCCCACCCATGTCATAACATACATCACAATAAACATCATAATAGCCATATGAAAGTAAATAATGCATCATTCGCATACCATTTTATCTTTAGAAGTCCATGTCCCCAACGTCCTCCCACCTCATAGGATCCAGCCATCACTTAGCCGTTTCAACGTGTAAGTTAGTCCTCGACATACAATATAGGATATCGTGCATAATCCTTGATATGTACACATATATCTCATCATAACATGACAACAATAAACTCATTCATTCGCCATGCACCTGGCATAACATTCATTATTTCAGTTCATATATCTGTAACGGTATCCACGTACCCATCATTCAGTAATTTTCATATATTTGACATAATTAACACATGATACATATCTAAACATGACTACCGACCATAATATTGTCATCACACACACACATATATATATCGGCAAAATAATAGAACCACATGTCCACAGTGTCGTCAAACCGACGAGGTCTCACAATCAAACAAATACAACATATAATAGTAGTTCAGGTAGAAATGTCAAAACGAGGTGTTACAATTTCTGCTCTGCCATGGGTATGATTGTCAACACTAACAAAACAAAAGTTATGATTATCAAATCCAAGAATGAAACTTATGCTAATTTTGTGTATGACAATAGAAACTTGGAGGAAGTGTCTTCTAACAAATACCTAGGGATTGATATTCATCACAACCTCAACTAGAAGTATGGAATTGGGAAAAGGATTAATGGAGTGTGGAAAGCTTATTTTGGTCTTAAAAATAATTGCAAAGCAACAAATCTGGTGATGTGGGATAATAAAAAAACTCCTCTTTGAAAGTTTAGTCACTCTTGTTATCTTGTATGGTTGTGAGGTTTGCGGTTGCAGCATCTCTAGAGAATATTGGAGGAATATTGAGCAAATCCAGAAGCATTTTATAATGTATAACCTAAAAATTAAAAGAATACACCTTATCCTATTCTCCTTATAGAAGTGGGACTTTCCCCCATCGAGAGCCTAGCTATGACTAGGCTCCTGTTGTACAAACACAAAATCAATAACCTGGGAGACCATAGACTTCCTAAGATAGCTTTTAATTCCATCCAAGACCACCTAAGGCTCAAGCGAGGTTGGTATAAAGACACGACGGCCTCATTAAACCATTGGTGGATCGCCGAAAGCGTTCCAATGAAAAATATTAATAACATTAAAAATATTTTTACTTCTAAGTTTAAAGAGAAATTGTGGTGTGAGAAAGATTTAGAGGCTAAACAAAAGTTAAGATATTATAAGGAGGTCATCAACCATACTCTAGAAGATCAAAATTATATTTCTATTTTAACGAGTTGAAAGAAAAAAATTAATATAGCCAAGATAAGAACGAACTCTCATGAGCTCCATAGTGAAATAGGTCAAAGGACAGTTCCCACAGGGACTTCACTTAGTGAACATCTCACATAGCACATGTGATCGTGGGATATTAAAGATTACCCTTAATTTCCAGAGATATTGACCCAAACTATTTTTGTTGAAACCCCCTCCCAATACTTAAAACCTCATCCCCACCCCTTTTTATACCTCAATCCTTATAAGCCACCATACCCACCCCCACCTTAAACCCCTCATCCCCCCAATACCTGCAATATATTGGTTCAATTTTTAATAATTTTAAAACCCACAATATGAACTAACGTGATAGGATATTGATCAACAAGTTAAGCCCCCGTGACAGTTCATAAAACACCATGGGTGGAAAGGATCTGTTGTCTCTGTCAGAATATGAACATTGAAGATGAAAATCAATTCCTCTTAGAGTGTCCTGCATACACCTACATTAGATATCAATTTCATAATCTTTGTTGCAATTCTGACCTTCCTAGCCTTTTAACTTGTCAAAATTATAGTGAGCTTGAGGCGCTTCTCACCTAGCTCTTTGAGCATAGGAATACAATTTTAACACAAACTAATTTATTTATTTATTTAGGTTCGATAGGCCAAATTTTGGTCTGAGTGGACGCTAACCGTTATCATCAATCTATGGCTTGAAGTTGTAGTTTATTTTTTCCAACTATCACAAAATGTGCTTATGAAATGTCAAGTAAGATAATTTTGTTTTTTTTGAAATTGTTAATTTTGAGTTTTAAGTGACACACATAGAATCAATCTAAATAGTACACTTGTCTCATTCTTGTCTATAGATAAAAAAACATAAATAATAATCCACCCTAAAACCTATCAATATAATTAAATGTTAAATAAATAAATTAGTTTAATTATTTATGTTAATTAATATTCATATATTTAAAATTTCATTTACATTAATGAAAAATTAACTACAATAGAAAAAAAAACATCAAAGTTATTGAATAAATTCTTTTCTAAATAAATGATATTTTGAATCATGTTGTTTCTAAACCAGCATAGATCCAACTCCTAGGCTCTATCAAGCACCGAGAGGGATCAAATCTTTGGAGGTGTAGACCTCTTCTTAAGTATTGCACTCAACTATCAGCTTTAATGTGATTCAGACCAAAAGGCACATTTTTTTATTTAAGGTCCACAAATAATATTTTTATTATTAATATTTAATACTATTTATGGCTGCATATAATATTTTTTTATTTTGTAAGGAAAAAAAATTAAAACGTCTCCCCCATACATAGTTTTAAAACCATGTGCAAGGCCCTCCTAAAATCATGGGTTGTTTAGGAGGCCTTGCACATGATATTAAAACTATTTGCAACTACCTCCTAAACCATGTACAACAAAACCATGGGTTGTTTAGGAGGCCTTGCACATGGCTTTAAAACCATTTGTAAGGCTCTCATAAACCATGTACAATAAAACCATGGGTTTTTAAGAGGCCTTGCACATGGTTTTAAAACCATGTGCATGACCAACATTTTTTTTGCTGATAATTCAATTTTTTATTTTTATTATTTTTTATTATTTTGTTAAGTAGAAACATTACAACATCTCCCCTATATTGTGTTGTTTTTCTCACCGACATTTTTTATGGCAGATAATTAAATTTTTTATTTATTTTTTATTATTTTGTTAGGTACTAACATTACAACATCTCACCCATATTAGATTGTTTTTGTGGTGGACATTTATTTTGGAAGATAATTAAAAGTTTTGTTTTTTTTATAGCCGACATCCATGTAACGTTATGTAACGTTACATAACGTTACAAGATCTCCCTATACTAAGCTGTAAAGCGCCGAGAGGCGCAATAAATGATATTTTATAATAATATAAATTAATGTATACTTCTTATCTATTAAAAGTTAAAGTAATTTTTTTTTCAAACAAAGATTTAATATAATTATATATATAGTTTTTGACAACTGAATTTAGATTTTTTTGAGTCACGAAACCTAAATTTATATCAATATATTACAAAATAATTAATTATAAAAAGTTTTACAAAATTAATATTTATAAATTTTAAATTTTTTTTAATAAATTCAATATATTAATTATAAATTTATGTTTACAGAAAATATAATTGGTATATATTTGAATCATGATAATGTTACTAAAAATTTAAGATTTAGATTTAAATAAATATAATACTCAACTTGGATAATCTTTTTTAGAAGAACATTGCTTCTTGATCTATGAAAAGTTTAAAAATATTCTTCAATTAATAATGTAATCAAACAATTTATTTTTCTTATATCAAAATATTTTGATATGAAATTTATATATATATTCTTTAAACACAATATGATATGAAACTCTTCAGAGATATTTTTTAAGCACAATCTGAAAATTTCTCCAAAACATATATAGATATTATCCATACCAAGAAGAAAATGAGAGAAACATATGTGTGGAGATATTCTCTATATCACCAAAACCAAGAAAAAAAAAATTGGTTCATTTTTTTCTATTTTTTTTTACGACAGCACATGTAAATTTACAAAGCATGCTAATTTTCTTTGTGCTTTATATAAACATTAAAAAGAAGTTCTTACCATCAATGTATTTGCAATTTTTCTAAGGCACAAAAACATGAAACTACCATTGTTTTTTTTTTTCTGCTACATCAAACCACTAGAAATGTACAATATTTACTTAAAATTTCAACCATCAACTGAAATTCAAAAGTAAAGGCTTTCAAGCTTCCATAAATTTGGGATATAGATGGATGGGTGTTCTGTTCAATTCAAGCTTACGTTCAGTTTAAAATATTTGATTAAGAGTTACTTCGGATTATATTATCCAACTCACTGGTCTCCATCCATTACAGATTGCTCCACAGTTTCTTTTCACGATGCCATCTCCGCTCTACAATGTCTCCATTTCAATTCAATAGAAGTAGACCCTGATTCGATTGGCATGTTTATTGCTCATCGAAGAAAATTATTAAATAACTAAAATAAATCCTCTTGACGTACTAATTGAATTCACAATTCAATAATTAAAATAACTTCCTCGTTCTTTAACTAAAGAAATGAACAATACGAAGTTGTAGAACTAGTTGTTAAGTTATTAAATTATGAAATAACTCGCCCATGAACTTATTTTTTAACCATTTCAATTGCGTCATCTCTTAATAATTTAACCATCAATTTATATAAAGACTTGTTAATGGAAGCATTTTGATGAGAGATTGTTGTTGTTCAATAGATGGTTAAAAACCAAGTACATACATGGAAACCCTTAGTATTGATACATAGAGAAGCATCCAATCCATGCTCATTCCAACGATTAATCAGTTAACAAATTTTCCTGTTGTTCATCTATTAGAGAGAGAGGAATCACATCTATGACCTGTAAACAATGAATTAGTAGAGGAGCAAATAACAAAATTGAGAGACCAGTTTTTATAGATTTATTATATATAAGATTTTGAATAGAAGAATCAAATTGGAATTTGAAAATTATTCAAGTTTGTTGCAGGATGTAAATGTTTTTACAATTTTGTCCGCCAAGATGTAATGTGTCCTTAGAGTCTTGTCCAACTTTTGACCAAACCACATCTCAAAAAATAATCCAAACACACGAAGATGAACCATATTGTCAAAAACTAGTTCAAAATCTTAGATAACAAGGAAAACCAGAACTTTCCATATGGCGGAATTCAAAGATAAAAAATTGCTATATAAATAAACCAATTTGATTGTTTTAAGGATGCATATGGAGGAATCTCGACTCTAATATAGAAAAATATCCTGCTCACTCTACACCACACTAGGAATTTTAAAATTGAATCCAATAACAACATGTATCACGTTTTTGGGCTATATCAAATCAAAATACATAGAGACCAAGGTGGGATATGGATGGAATTTTAAAATTGAATCCCATAACAACATGTATCACATTTTTTGGCTATATCAAATCAAAATACATATAGGCCAAGGTGGCATATGCATGGAATAGTTATTTAGTTATGCTTTTATGAAGAAAAAATCATGCTTTGCACCACACAAGTTTTTCGTTAAGATTTTGTAACGCAACCCCACGTATTTCATTTCTATTTAGTGAGCAATAAGGATGAATATCAATAGGTATGTTAACCTTCTTTAAAAAGACTCGAAAACCTAATTAATATGTATATTGAAAAGATAAACATGTCATACGAACTATATGTTAGCTACATACCCAACTCGGAGATGGAGGATTTTATTAGGAGTTCTAAAGATCTTCTTACGAGTTCCATTGTTACACACGATTGCAAATTTGCTAAAGTCCTAGATTGCAAATGAAATTCTACAAAGCATTAAGCAATTAGACTTAAAGTTAATATGATTGTAATGTCCCCAAAATTTGAAAAAAAAAATTGTAGGCTAGTTAATTACTACATATTCTGGACATTAATTCATCTTCTGCGGAACATGTCGGTCATTGTTTTTTAATTCGAAGTGTGGTAAGCTGGCCTTAACTTTATATGCGTTTTCGTATGTAGTTGTTGATGTAGTTTTGCACTATGTTTATTTTACATGAATTGGTTTAAATGATTACTCTACTTATTGATTACTATTTATCATACATGTGTGTATGCTCATTCAGTTGTATCCTACTTACTCGTTATAAGTTTTGTTCTTTATTTATGGAAAATTTTGACTTATCTTTAACTGTCAATGGGTGTAGCAGTGGGATTTGTATCCGTTATGGAAAAATTTGGAGAGGTAACTCGTTCTACCTACTGTCACGAGGTTTACTTAGTTCATATTGAACTAATACAAACTTCTCCTTTCTTTTTCAGGTTCATTAGATGGGGAAAACTTGCTATGGCGACTAACCTTAAAATCCTATGACATGCTATCCATGCTACACTATCCTATGCCTATCGAAGACAAAAGGACTAAAGTCCTCTCCTAACTATTCCTACTGCTAATGTTTACGTAGAGTTGGGTTTGTAAGACCTAAATCTATTTGGTTGAAATTATTATTGTGGATTGGGGCGCGATAATTTTTATCCCTTTGCTATGCATTTATACCATTTAAATTGAATTGTGTTAATGCCTAAGGTTATAGGCTTAAGTCATAAGACTTAACAAACATTATATTAAAATTTGTAAATATTATCATTTATTTGGTAAACCCTTCATGGCATATTCCATATGCCATGAAACCATGGCTTAAGTATGCCAACGAGGTTTTTGAATGGGGGTTTCAATACAAAATCACAATGTTGGGGTTTGGACTATATGCATGTGGGTAAAAATTACCTCGATGGTGGAAGACAAGGTAGCGCAATTAATACTCCTTGGGGTGGTGGGAAAACAAACCCTAATCTTGGTTCTGTCGTGGTTTGGGATTTATTTGGTTTGCTATTGGTTTCCTACACAGTTTAGGTCTTTGGGTTCATCACGGTGTGGGGGAGCAGGCTCGCCCTGCGCTTGGAAGGTATGCTCTATGTCTAGTTTACAACGTTATACTATTGTTTGTTTCGGGTGGAGGTTTTAGCATACTTATGATAGTACCTTGTTTTGAAATGCAAGTGGTAGGGGGGATTCCATTCATGGGTCATGGGTTCTTAGAAGACTGTCTACGACACGCTTCCACGGGTAATCCCTGCGATAACCTAGGCCTGTAACCTCTGCATGTAAATATTAGTAGATCTTTGAGCTCTGTGTTGAAAGGTTTAATGTTGTGAATATTTGGTTATCGGTTTGACTATATGGATCTCTTGCTTTAATGGGAATCCAGGGATGTGTGTGTAAATATGATTTTCATGATGGTTTAAGTGTCACGCCTTTGGGCCATGTCTGTCCAAATGAGACTTGGCTCTATAATTGTTTTTGGTTTTGTAACTTAAATGTATAGTTTAATAAGGTAATGGAAGCTACGTGTTTTGGTTTTAAGTGATTTTTTAAACTATGGTAGTTCCATTTCTTGCAATAGCACCCTATCGAATCGTGATGGTGTGTAGCTTACTTGTAAATGTTTATTATTGTGATATATAGGTTTATTTAATGTGCCTGTGATTCATTATTGTGATGGCTATACGATTGGATTACTGCTACGTATTTGTTGTTTAGAACTCCTCGTTGCAACAACGTTGACAATAGGGTTTAATAAATTCCTTCTCTGTATTTGAAATGGTTTAGGTTCTTGTTTTTAATGGTTATTATGGTGGGGTTTTACCTCTCGGCCAAGATGCGTAATGAGGAAACGCAACATGCAATTATAATGTTTGATTTAATGTGGAACATTGATAGAGTAGTGATTATGGTTTTTTAAGTTGGGGTTTATACTTGAGCTTTGATAGCTACAACCCAACCCTCATGCGAATACGCAACCTAGGTATAAATTGATGGATATTAATCTATGCATTTAGGTATGTTAGCATAGTTTATAATTGATTTATGTGAAAACTTGTGTGGCTTTACAATGTTGGTGTTTTACAAATCAACTCCAGCACGATTAGATTCCTAACATGTTTTTGTTATAGTTTTTGTTTTGTAAATAAAAGGTGAGCTTACACGATTCGATCCTGGGTTGTCAAATGCATGAATTGGTGGTTCAATACCACGTGTGTCTCTGTTTTATTTTTGGTAGAGATGCCAACAGGATTTGACCCTGGATCTTTTTAAATGGATATGTTGCTTAAACGTTGGTTGGTATTATCTATAAAGATGATTCTTAGCTTGGTAGTAGATAGTAAGGATATATGATATAATATTTAGGCCTATGACCAGACCTTAATAGGTCTCTATGGTTGTCATGTTATGCAAAAACTTATAAAATGGAAATTATTGTTTGGGGTTTGGCTAAGAATTAACTTTGTTATGTTTATCTTATTTACGCTATGATGGTTTAAGTTTCAACAATAGTATTTAATTTGTATTTTGTTCATATTGTTTATACTACAACTATACGTAATAGTTTTGATGGTTAAAATTAACAAGCCTGCTGGCAATATGTAATTTTCCAGCAGTGGAAGATGTAGAGTAGAAGTTTAATTAGTTACTATCTATGTTTTAATTTTGTAGATAAGTTTGACAATGATCAAAAATCTAGATAACCTAAATAATCTGTACTCTATTAAAACCAATATGCTCTTTAGAGAAGAAAAAAATAAACATGTAAATGATGAAAGAATAATACAGAAAACAACAGAGACCAAATCCTCTTATGGTTTTGAAAAGTGATAAGACTATAGGGGATGGTCTATCATTACAAATATGAATAAGATATACATTTTTCCTAACTAGTATATCATGTTTGAGTAAATAAACTTACCTAGTTATAGAAGACATATACTATTTATCCTTCTAGAATTTAATCTGTTCATTTAATAAGAAAACATCTGTAAATTATAAGAAAAATAAAGAAACATCATACCTACAAGTTGAAGATATTTTAATGGCTGAAAACTCTGCACACTAAAGCACACAACATTAATAGGGACATAGATAGTTCTAACCTCTGTTCAGATAACCGAATAACTTGAGAAATACCACAGTCCACCCAACCATGACCTGTAACCATTCCTAGTCTCAATCTAGATCCTCCTGAGATGGATTCAACATGAAAGTAGCTTAGAGCGTTTAAGGTAAGGCTTTCCTATCTGGCATAACAAGTTTTGTATAAGTTTTATTTTCCTCTGCGGAAAAATACTCTCCAAGAACTCTCTTGAGAATAAATAGGTAGAATTATGGAATAATCAAAAGATCCCCAAGCCTCTCCTTGGCTTGGGTCTTTATAGACATACCTTTCCGGAAAAGGGGCAGTTAAATCAAGAATCATTTGTTTTCTTGAAATAACCCTTTTTACTTTATTTAGGTAATTTTAATATTGATTTAAATTTAACTTAAGAACTTTTGGCTAGTTCCTACTTTGACTGTTGTATGTATTTAATATTTAATTATCATTAGTAATAATATTAATATATAGATCCTTTCATTATTATTCATCGCTACTAGTATTATTACTTGTACTTACTTTATTTATACATATTATTTATAAAATATATATGTATATATATCTTTGTTAACATTTTGACTTTAGGTATCATATAGCACGATCCCTAGTCACATGACACTTTTCTTTTAGCTTATAGTAATTTCTTTATTAAGGTCTTCATGTAGGGGCTAGGTCAACTGGGTTATGAAACTCTAAACCTCCTTGCATGTTGGATTACCTCATTTAAAATGGTAGTTCTTCAGTACTTGATGAGATACATAAATTTGAAATTTCATCTAAGCACTTAAAAGTAATTTAGATGCGATCAATGTTTTATCAGAGTCATTTTCACTGAACATAATAATTTTTTAGTAACTCCTAAAATTTATCTAGAGCCCATACTCAATGCTAAGAAACAAGGAGTTACAAACTAACTGCAATTCTAGAGCTCCTTGCTTAACACTATTACTAGGATGTATTTGTAGGATACACCTAGGGATACAACAACCAAGGATCCGATGTTCCAGAGCTTATTCTCAACATCAACATGGGATTCTCCAAGGCTTATTTCCAGCGCTTCTAATTCTTATCTTTTCATGTGCTTCAGAGCTTCCTTCTCAAAAAGATGTTTCATAACTCATGTGCTCCAGAGCCTCTTTCTCAACACAAACATTTAAAATACTCATGCGCTCCAGGGCCTCTTGATCGACACAAACATTAAATAGTCATGTGTTCTAGATCTTTTTGCTCAACACAAAACATCAAATACTCATGTGCTCCATATCTTCTCGTTCAACACAAATCATCAAACACTCATGTGCTCCATAGCTTCTCGCTCAACACAAAACATCTCATCAATTATGTGCTTCAGGGTCCATTCCCAACACATGAAATCATATACATAAAACATATGCAATTAGATTATGCCCAATATATAAAACAAATCATCGTTCTCGTCTGTGGTAGGGTCTTATGTCAAATATACAAAATAATACATCAAAGAAACATCATAAGAAATGGGGATTATGCCCATAAGTGTTAGGTAAAAAATTCAAGATATTACATCCCTCCCCACTTAGAACAAAACCGTCCCTAGTGTTCTAGGGACTTGGAATGAAATCATGAAACAAGGTGGGGTAAGCCTCTCTCATGGTGGCTTCATTATCCTAAGTAGCCTCATTAGCCTCAAAGTGCTTCCATTGCACTTACAACTGGACTATGGTGCATTTCCTGAGCTACACGTCTCTCTTGTCCATTATATGAAGGTGTTCAGGTAAAAAATCCCCTTCAAGTTCCACCTATAATAAGGACCAATCAATCAATTGTTTAATATCATAAACATATTTCTTTAATAAGCCTATGCGTGGAAAACATTATGAACTCTTATGTGAGCAGGTAAAGCTAGTTCATATTACACTGGCCCTCTCTTGGGGAGTATTTCAAAGGTCCACAAAATCTTGGTGCTAACATACCACACCTTCCCATGCTCAATGAGCTTCTTTTTTCTTTTACTTTCAAGTAAACATGGTCACCTATCTGATAATATTTATCTTTTCTTTTGTTATCTTCATAACTCATTTTGTTTTCTTATGCTTCTTTAAGGTTCAGTTGGACATTGGTAACCAACTGTTCCAATTCCTTTAGTAATTCAGGCCCTAACATGAGCTGATCCACCAGGCTATCCCAAGTAACTGGTGTTCTACACTTTCCTCCATAGAGTACCTTAAAGGGAATCATCTTAGTGGAGGCATGGTATTTGTTGTTATATGCAAACTCTGCAAGTTGCAGCTAATCTTCCCACTTGGTGGGGTTCTTCATGGCATACATCCTAAGCATGTCCTATACAATCTGGTTTACCCATTCTATATTCTTGTGAGTCCGCGGACGGTAGGTAGTACTAAAGTTCAACTGCATCTCTAATCCGAAGAATAAGGATATAACACATATTTCATTAAATTTGGAAATATTCTATTACAAGGACTTCATCCACATTGATTTTTTTTGGAAATCTCTAAATACATATTCTATTAAATCTAAAAAAATCAACTCAAAGAACTATTCCTTTAAATTTGGAATAATTAATCCAATGAACTACTTTTTCAATTAATATTTTTTATTTATTTCAAGTAAAACTTTAGTATTCAACTATTCAAAAGGAAATATTACATCTCAATTAGAACTAGAGGAAATATTACATCTCAATTACAACTATATGTGTTAGATCTAAAATTTAGAACTTTTGCTAGATTGAGTTCCTTCAAAATGAGAAAAGTCATAGCCTTTGAATCCTACATAAATTATATTAATATTATTTATAGGTTGTATTAGATGTTAAGTTGATTAAATTATTTTACGACATAATATCAACATTGTATTTGTTATTACAACAATTATAAACATTGTCATAGTAATTATTTTTGTCTTTGTTATGTATGTTGTTTTATTTTTGGAAATTGGCACCACTTATAATCAAAATGAAAAAATATGTTATGACTTTAAAGTCTAAGTTTTGTCCTTGTAATGATTAAAGTAAATTATGAATTAAAATAGCAACATAATTTATTATTATTGTTGTTGGCAGTGGTAGTGTATAAACTAAGTCGATGAATGCTTACTTTATGAATAATAGATTAACTTGAGAAATTTATTACCTATATATGTATTTAATGATATTGATGTTAGTAAAGCCTCCCTT
Organism: Pseudotsuga menziesii; assembly: GCA_001517045.1. NCBI lineage: Eukaryota > Viridiplantae > Streptophyta > Pinopsida > Pinales > Pinaceae > Pseudotsuga > Pseudotsuga menziesii. The sequence goes on along the minus strand of LPNX010601397.1, from coordinate 66,845 downwards.
ATTTATTAATATCAATTATTTTAATAAGCAAAATCAATTATGAACTAGAATAGCATTAGCGCAATACAATTTGATTTTTTCATATACAAGAGGAAAGGGGAAAAACCAACTAAACTAATTATTGCAAGTGTTCATTATTTATTTATGAAGCATTTGAACAATGTGTTTAATTGAAAAGAGCATATTTATAATGAAAATATAGATATCTTACAATATTTATATTATCATTAAGATTGTATATCATCTATTAATTTATGTTAGGGCACGGAGGAATCGAACCACCATCGTCCTGCTTGTAATGCAGGTGCTCTTTCATTGAGCTAGCACCCTTTACAACATGAGGGGAGAGGGACTGTGTTAACACCTAGATTACACATTTATAATCCTTCGTGACACATCAAAATGATGACAGTCTTAGACTTTGATACTTTCAAAATGATAAAATTCTTAGACTTTGATTCCTTACATAATTTCTATTAATATTATCTATAGTTTGTATTAAATGGTAAGTTCATTAAGTTTATGTAATGACATCAATATTGTATATATTACTATGATTAAGAAATTGAATTATAATTTGATATGGTAACTAGTACATTGTTGGTGTTGAGTTCCTATACTAGTAGAAGTTTGGCACAATTTCAGAATGGCGCATTTAAAAACTATTTAATGTAAAGGTTTGGTACCCAATATTGTTCTAAAATTTTCCCTTGTATTTCCCTGAAATAGGCTTCCATAAATCAACCTTCCATAGGTGGTTTTTGTCATCCAAATCATCTCTCCTTCATCATTGGCTCATGATCTAACTAGCAACATATTTCCTTTCTCAAATTCGATCATAGGATTGACTCTTGGCTTTAGCTTGTTGCACTTGGGTCCAACAAATACCAGTTCATCTGTCACATTATCAAAATCTCCATCCATAATACTTATATTCCATGCAGTGCATTATGATTAGCATTAAAACTCACATGGATTAAATTGTCTTTATAATGCAATGTATTTGATGATAATGTCTAACATGAATTAAAGCTAACATGATGTTACTACTTAATGATTGATTTTCTAGATTAAGTTATGTGAAATCTTTTCAGTCCACAATGAGTTTTTCATGGTTCCCATAACAAGCATGGGTGGAGTGTCCACTCAAAACATTGGTCTGAAAAACGTTCACACAATTTAATCCAGAAAATCAATCACAATGATGACAAACTCATAAAACCTGCACACTCAAAATGTTAGTATTGTATTTATTGAGTATAAGTTAATATACTAGTACAAAGTTGGCACCACTTTAAAGTCTACATGAGAAAATATAGTTATGAATGTGAATGCAACATAGTAGTACAATTAAATTTATATCAACTATAAAAACGAATAATAGGGAAAACTCACTTCAAACCTTATTGCAAGTTCCTTACATTTACTCACAAAACAAGTCTATAAAATTTGTTTAGGTTCATTCGCATAAAGTATGATCACATGAATTAACATGAAGTTGAACCAAAATTTTCATATATGTAGCAAATAATATAAAATTCCTCAAAAGGTAGCTTGAAGAGAAAATTTGATATACTACAAACATTGACATATTTTTCTTCATGTATATTAATTAGTCATTCAAAAAGCAAAATTACATTCATTAATCATCTCCACCTAATCTCCTTATATTTTCTCAAGCAAATCAAGTACAACTTGAGGATGAAGATTTCCACAGTTAATCATAATGACAAAGAGAGTCTATGGAATTAAATTGTGTATTTAAACATCCCTATGTTTTGAGTGGACACTCCACCAATCATCAGGGGAACAAAATGAAAAGCTCAAAGTGGTATTGAAGAGAGTGAGCAAAAGCTAATAATAAATAAGGTAAGGGTTTTGTACATGCATTAATGAATATAATTATGCACATTTGATATAGTGACATGTTGTGTTGATCTAAAAGACAAATTGAAAAGTTAAAATTTGAATGGTGTTAGATAGTTCGCATAAAGTATCATCACATGAATTAACATTGAACTTGAAGTGAAATTTTCATATACGCAGTAAATAATATAAAATTCCTCAAAAAGTAGATTGAAGAGTATTTATTATACTACAAACATTGAAAAATGTTTCCTCATGTATACTAAAATTCATTCAAAAAGAAAAATTACATTCATGAATCATGGCCACCTAATCTCCTTATATCCACTCAAGCAGATCAAGTACAACTTATACACCACATTTATTTATCTTGGTCTTCCTGCAATCTTCTTTCTTTGGCATCCCTGCCCAAACTATGGTATTAATTGGAATAGATCCAAGTTCCGTGTCATCAAGATTTGGTACCCAATATTGTTCTAAAATGTTTCCCTTGTGTTTCCCTAAACTAGGCTTCCACCAATCAATCTTTACATGAAGGGTCTCACTGTCATCATCCTGAAAGATATCTGAGGTGGATTTTTCCATCCAAATCATTTCTCCTTCATCCTCATTACCTGATCTAACAAGAAACAACTTCATTTTCTCTACATCAGTTCTAGGATCGAATGTTGGCTTTGGCTTGTTGCACTTGGGTCCAACATATATCGGTTCATCTGTCACATTATCGAAATCCACATCCATAATACTTGATATTGCATGGAGTGCATTACCATCAACGTTAACATTTTTCCTCATCTTGGGCCAAAAATTATCAGAAGAAGAATCACTTTCATAGAAGGGTGTATGGTCGTTATAGATTCCATCTAATGCATCAAGAACTCTTTTCCAATAATCTAGTTTTTTATTCCATTCCTCTGTAACAATTGGTGAATTCTCATTGCCAATAGTCTCTTTCCACATTTTTATGTATAATGTTATTCCTTCCTTTAGTTCTTTTAAATAAACATCATTGTCTTTGGGACATAAGAAAGATGGCTTCCATGTGGGCAATATAGGTCGACCTTCATCATCTATATTCCACAACTCATTGTGGTTCTTACCACTTAATGTCTTTGATGGATTATTTATAACTCATAATTGGAACATCATTGAGTACAAGAAATTGGAAGTACTAGACATTAAGATGTCCAACTAGTGCATTTTTCCCCTCCTTGATGTACCCATTAAGAAAACTTTTGGATTCATACACTTTGCCAATAAGTTTAGGTGGAAATGCCTGTTTTTCTTCTATTTTGCAATATGTATCCATCATCTTAGATAAAAAATATATATCTGTGCTTTTCAAGTTCGAAGACATTCTTCTGTAGGTTCCATCTATGTCTTCATGGGTGTGTCCCACAAGCAAGAACCCAACCTCAATAGTGATGAAGACAGCAAGTGCAGTTAATAGTGATAGAAACATGAAAACATAACGATTCTTATTATCACTAGCTACATTGTCCAACTGTAACAATAAATGTGGAGGACGAGGTTTAAAATCAAGATTTTGATTTTTTGAGCTTCCATTTAAAGATAGGAAAGCATCCTTGTACACTCTACATTTTGAATAAATAGAGTTTTGAAGTAATGCATTTGAAAGTGGGTTTCTTGAACTTCCACTCTCATCAAGCAAATCACCATACATATCGGGGTGTGGGTCTTCAAGGTCCCCAATCACTTTGCAAGAGATGTACTGGTAAATTGTGATCCCATGTGTACAAATGGTAGGGATAAATGACCAAAACCTCATGTGTTATGCCCTTTTTTGGTTAAGTCTGTTTTGATTGCTGCAAATGTTTTGAATGCAGGTTTTATGAGAAACCTACAATTCCATGGTCAGCAATAACAACTTCACTTGGAATACTTGTGATTGCTATGTTAGTTGGTCACATAATATATACTGCAGTAAACCGCATTGCCAAAGTGGAAAAAGACTTTCGTAAAATGGAGGAGTTGAAAAAGCAGGCTGAAGCAGCAGATATTGCCAAATCTCAGGTTGTTTATTTTCAAAAGCATACACTAGCAGCATAGCATTGTACTTGGGAGTATGATTATTGAACAGTTCTTCTATTTCGCTTTGAATATTTTTAGAACTACAGTATGATTATTGAACAGTTCTTCTATTTCACTTTGAATATTTTTAGAACTTCCTTCAACCGGCTTGAGTTATTCGTGCAAATCATTTTTCCTTTTGAATAATTTTCTCAAACTAGTTTGGTTAGTCAATTTATTTGTGAATAACTCGATCTAGAGTAATTCCTAATCCTGTTATCATTTTATCCATTGTTCTTGCAGCTTCTTGCTACTGTTTCCCATGAGATCAGGACTCCCATGAATGGTGTTCTAGGTAAATGGCAGCTTATCTCACACTTCATTAGTTCTTGTAAGTTAAGCATATTGGTCCTGTGCCATTCTATTCTTTCTTTCATGTTTAATTTTAATTACACCTCGAGGCTTAGATATATAATTTTTATCTCCAATATTCTTTTACAACATTTAGGGCATGATTCTAACATATTTCCATGATAGTATTTCAGGAATGCTGCAGATGCTTATGGACACCGATCTTGATGCAACTCAACAGGACTATGCCCTAACTGCTAAAGCTAGAGGGAAAGCCCTCATAACTCTAATAAATGAAGTTCTTGATCAGGCCAAGATTGAGTCAGGCAATCTAGAGCATGAGAAAGTTCCTTTTGATTTGCGATCCATTTTGGATTATGTTCTTTCTTTATTTTCTGGGAAGACTAGATGCAAGGGCATTGAGGTATGTACCAATTGTAGTATTACAAGACTTTCTGTGCCTATCACTTTGCCCATTTTCTATTTGAATCCACTCCCCAATTTTGTGTATTTCATGTACAATACTAGTTTTTATTTTGTACCTTTGACATTTTCTAACCAGTTGAATAATGGATGTGTATGTGCACCTGCCTTTCTTTGGTGGAGAGAAGCTTGCAGTATTTGTCTCAAATCAGGTACCAGATATCGTTGTTGGGGACCCTGGGTGATTTCGACAAATCATTACAAATCTTGTTGGAAATTCTGTGAAAGTTCGTTTTCCATCCCCACTTGTCCTTTCTTTGCACTAGAGTACTTGTGCTAATATTTTAAAATACATTATGTACATTAAAAAGTAAATGTTGGACCCACAAGATTTCAATTGTAGGGAATCAATTGTCATTGCCTGTTAGCTAACTTAGTTTACTATTTTTTGCTTTTACAGTTCATAGACAGAGGTCAAATATATGTTTGTGTCCACTTGGATGAAAATGTGAAGGCTGTAAGGGAGGCCAATGTTGAAGCGTGGTCAAAGCGGTTGACGGAAGACAGGAAGCAAAGTTCAAAAGGATCATGCAACACTTTGAGTGGGTTTGAGGCAGCTGATTCATTATACAACAGAGAAAACATCCAAGGAAGAAAAATTATTCCATGAGAGAATGACTGTACAAAGCACAATTACATATCATTACACTCTGCCTTGTGCATTGACATTAGTGACTAATTCTAGTCTCGGTCCAGGTCTGCATCCTACTGTGATTGAATCCTTGCTTCTTTCTTTTCTGTGTTTTCCTCACTTGCTCTTTCTTTTTGTTCCAAGTGAACTAAGAGCACAAAAACAAGAAAAGCTAAAGCTTAGAAGAAACTTCCTAAAACTTCCTTTTGTAACTCTTGCCTATATGGTATCAATGTCAACATCGATCTAATATGTACATGGATAAGACCTCATTCCTTTGGAAGTTTGATGGTGCCCATCAAATTACCTTTATGACTGGATTTGGACTTCCTAGGTATTGTTGGACTGTTTTATAACTCATATTTCAAGTTTGGAACCAGTTCTTCTACAACAGGTATAAGAGGCTCTTCCTCATAATGTCAAACCATTGAAAATCCATGACACTAGAATTTCCTCTAATTGGGAGCTTTATGGCCTAGAATATTGGCAATGGATCACATGTAAGGATAGGGGTATATGCTACAATGGCCTGTAATAATGTTGTTTTTGTTCCAGAAGAGTTAATTTAGTGCTTTCAAGGTATTGGTAAATTCATGTTGAATCAAATTGGGAACCCTATTACCACTTCAATATGGAAACAATGATGGCTATCAACTCAGGCCTTAGGTTTTTGTTGGATTATGATCACTCTTGGGAAAATTATGTATCAAAAATGCAGAGAGGGTACACCAAACTTGGTGATTTTGTTGATGAACTAGTCTGGGATGAGTATGCCTACTGCCAAATCTTTGACATTGTACAGTGTGATGAAAGGAGACATGAGACTGTAGAAGATTTTGGATCGTATTTTAGTGACACCCTACTTAAAAGAGTTATCTACTTTCTGCAGGCTAGTTTTAGTTCAAAGAAAAAAAAGTAGGAAAAGTCGGAAAAAATTACTGAGTGCAATTCTTCCAAAAGGTAGCACTCTGCTAGATCACTTAACCAATGACATCAACGGTTCTTCTTTTGAACCGTTGTTAAACATGGTAAACAGAGTTGTTGCTAATATGAACTTGGCAAGATGGGTACTGTTCCTAAAACCTAGCTTCTTACAAATCATTGTGTATATCTAGTTTCAATTAAGACTATAGTTTATTATATCTACAAACTCACCGAAATCTCCTTTCGGGTGTTTAGAATAGAGATCTGTCTTTCTCCCCATGTCTGCGACAACCCTTCAAGGTGCTAAAGTGCAATGTTTAGCTTAAATTCTTGGTTATGAACACCATGCGATTGGAAAGCTAGCTTGATCTTGCTTAGCCATGTCTGCACTTTAACGTTCCCTACAAAATCATATTGTAGAATCTTCATTTGGAGGTTGTAGGATATATTACGATTGTCCTATGTAGCATAAGGACATATTCCCCATCCCCAAAGGGGGGATGGAAACATCTCCAACTGTTGGGGACGCCTCCAGATCTGCAGCATTTTCTAGAAATCAGGTGTCATTTTCTGAAGACAGGGATGCCAGAACGTGGAAAGTAATAAAAATTGATTGTTAAAAAAAGGAAAATGGCAAAAGAAAAATTAGCTGTTAAAAAAAAACAAAACGGTGGTCCCAAATGGTGAGTTACATAAGCGGTAGTACAATAGATTATAATAGATTTTTTTAGCATTTCATATTTGCCTAGAAGTATGATTATAGTATTTGATCTGACATCAAAACAAATAGTGCAAAATATTCTTGTTGCTACTAGGCCATGGGAAAAGATATTAGAAATTTCTCATGACAAGAGGCTTAAGAAAGCTATCCCAAGGGTTAGTTGAACCGATTGTTGCCAATGTTGTTGGGCATTTGGCTAGTTCGGTGCCACTAGATGCCAATTTGAATCCGCGGCGTCAAGTGCACTAGCCTATGCCGATGGGTTTATTAGGAATGCAATCCACAAATGCATAAGTATCCCTTCGGTTTCTCTATGAGGTTTTCCTTATTAAAAAAAGTCTTAAAAACCTTAATGTTGAAAATTTCATTTGCATCAAGCAATTAATGCAAGTATGAAACTCACCTTTTTCAAGAAGGTTCCTCCTTTGGGACTGCTATAAATTAATTTGTAAAACATCAGCGAAACAATGAAAATAATTCAATTCAATTAGCCCCAAAATTCACAGCAATTCAAATAGAAAAGATACCAATCATTCCAATCAGTTTACAACTTTCTAGCCCTCTAAGGCAACTTCCCCGTGAGATGTAGAATCCCCAACAAGAGCTAGGGTGCACAGTAGATCAACCCTAGCAGGGCTCGAGGGTGTTGCAACATACCCTAGTTTGGTTAGGGTCACATGAAATGTACCAATGAGAAGAAGGAAAGAGTTTTAGTGTTGTCGTGAGCTTGTTGACCGCCAACAGGCTTCACACTGAGACCTGTTGTAGCCCTAGACCACCATCGAAGGTTATTGCAGCTGCTACATATAACGTTAACCACCATAGTGACTGTAGTGTGACAAGAGAAACCAAGAAAGCATAAATGTTGCCACTGTTGAAGAAAAACAACACCAGCCACCAAAATTATCTCTATCAACCTCAAGCAGTGAGTAAAGGAGCAGTCAAGTGTTGAAGTGTTGTGTCTATGAGATGAATTGCAAATGTCCTTTATTTATGGTCCATCAACATTTAAGTTAGTTCCACATAATTAAGAGTTGACATTAGGGTTTAACTTCTTTTTCATCTTTGACCCTTTGAATTTAATCTTTTGTGGTACAAAGGTCTTTTTGGTGTTTTGACTTGTGCCACTTGGTCCTTATCTTGATGGTCTCATAGACCAAGGCTAGGGTTAAATGGTCCTCCAAGTATTTTTGTGGTCATAACAAGTTGTCTCAAGGGTCCTTGTGGTTCATTCATGCCCACTCAAAGTACATCTTCGTAAATAAGGAGAATTACTAAATGCTTTATCTTGATCTCCTCATGCCATCAAGATCAGGTGCTAGGTTTCTCAACCAGGGGTATCTAGTCCCTGGAGAAGGTCTCATAGCCCATAGATCAAGGAGAGGAGTGCATGACTTGCCTAGACCTAGTCTAGGGATTATGGTGATGACCTAGTAACTAACCAGGTGCCTCATCCCCAGGCTGCATCAAATGACTCAATGTCAAATACTTATTAACTGACCAAGTGCCTCCATTCTCTTGGAGAATATCCCTTAGCCCCAGGCTGAGATCTTAGACCCAAACTAGGTTAAATTCCTGGTTGTTGAATGTTAGCATTAGCATGAATTCTTAAAATTTTACAGATTGTAAGATAACAAATGACAAGTGCAGTAGAAACATCAACAACATCACACACATTGAACACGGTAGTTTTTCACGAGTAATGATTTAAAGGACAAAAACACCCCAAAAGCATTAGTAATTCATCTCTTAAATGAGATGACTGAGTTTCTCAATAATTCTCAAACCCTAATGGGTTTGTATCACAGATAAAAAATCTACGAAAATGTATTTCATACAAAAATCAGATTAGGGCTTTCTGCCCTAATTCTTCTAGCTGCCCGAAACTTCCAGAATGGCTGCGCAGAATTTATTATGTCTGCCCGAATCTGCCTAGACTGAGACTGAACTTGCCTGAGATCCCTGTGTGATCCCTGTCAACCTGTCTGTGATCCCATTCAACCTACCCGAATAGCCTGCTACTGCCTAGAACTCTTTGTCTACTTCCCAAGCCCTCTTTCTGAGCCTTGTCTTCCTGCCCGAAGGTATGTCTGCCCTGCATGAATCCCTATCAACCTACCCGAAGTTGCTATTTTTCCTACCCAAACCCTATCTACCCTGCCCAAGCCTTGCTGCTTGCCCGAAACCCTGCCCGAGCATCACTGCTACCTATCAAAAGTCTATAGCAGGCAGACTATGGCTGCCCGAGGGTGGTAGCAAGCAGACTATGGCTACCCGAGGGTGGTAGCAGCCTTCCCAAGGGTGTTGGCAGTTGCCCAAGGGTGTTGGCAGCATGCCTAAGCCCTACTAAGGCTTGTTGTGAGTGACGAAGGGCGGAGGGAGGTTCCTGGACAGGAGAACTAGCTTGCCTATGAATAGACCGAGACTGCCCATGAGGGAAGAAGGTTGCCCATGAGAATTCTGAAGGTGATGTGAGGGTTTAGAAGAAACCTTAGCTCTTTAAAAGAGAGAAGGTGTTGCTGCTATTGTTCATTAATGGTGAAACCCTAGTTTAGGATTAGACTGTAAAATAGTGGGTGCCCTAGCTAGAATCCTCCATGCTAGGGCATAACCACAAAAGATGTTCTCCACAATGTGAGCGAAAATCTTCCTTGAGTAGCTCTAAGATCATGAGCAAGTGTGTGTAACAAAATGAAATGGATTGATCTTCTTTTCTATCCTTTGAATTACTTGTAAGTGGACCAAAACTTAAAAGAACAAAATAATATTATTTTATTATTTTATCTTTTTTACTTTTACCTTTAGTGGTACTAAAGGTATTTTTGCACTTTCACTTTGACTCCTTAGTGCTACTAAGGGTCCTTATGTATTTTTTACTTTTACTTTAGTCTTATTCAAGTGCCCTGTGGTCAAAACAAGTGGTCAAGGTGGTCCTTCATCCCCACTCAAAGTACGTCATCATAAACAGAGATAATTGCTAATGCTTTTATCTCACACTCTATGTGACACCAAGATCGAGTACTAGGTGTCTTAACCAAGGGTAGCTAAGACTTGGAGAAGATCACAAAGCCCACAGATCGAGGGTCAAAGTGTCTCACATGCCCAGACTTGGTCTGGGGCTTATAGTTATATCCTCGTAACAGACTAGGTGCATCAGCCATAAGCTGCATAATTTGACCCAAGGTCAAATACTTGGTAACAGACCAAGCACCTCCATTCTCCTGAATAATGGCCCTCAGCCTGAAGCTAAGTCCCCCAGTGCTAGACTGGGTCATCTTCATGTTAACTTACCAGGTTCCTCCATTCAAAGAATGGTCACTCAGTTCTAGGTTGAGTCGCCCAGTGCTAGACTGGTTCCACATCTTGGTCCCTAACCAGATGTCTTCATTCAACAGAATGGTCACACAACTCTAGGCTAAGTCCCCCAGCACTGGACTGGTTCCACATCCTGGTCCCTCACCAGATGTCTACATTCAACAAAATGGATACTCAACTCAAGGTTGAGTCCCCCAGTGCTCGACTGGTTCCATATCCTGGTCCTTGACCAGATGTCCCCGTTGTCTTAAGAGAATAGCTGTCGATGTTGCTCAGGAAAAATCAACACTGGTAGCTGACCACGTGCCTTCATTCAATGAATGGCACTCAAATCTAGGCTGAGACCCCCAATCCCAGACTTGGTCAAATTCCTGGTAACTGACTAGGTGCCTCCATTCTCCAAGAGAATGGCCCTTAGCCCCAGGCTGAGTCCCCTAGTCCCAGACTAGGTCAAATTCCTGGTAACTAACCAGGTGCCTCCATTCAAAGAACTGCCCTCGGCCCCAGGATGAGCATGGCAATGCCACAATCGACCCAATCATCGAGCTGATGATGGATGTTATTTATGAGGAGGATAACCGTCGGATTCTGCAAACTGACTTAAGACATATGGGGAACTTTCTACAAGCTGCTGGTATCTTCTTCCAAGATCAACAGAAAGAGATGCCTGTAATCATGAAGGTTTCGTTGCAATTGCTGCAAAATTGCCTTAGAGAGGAAAACTGCCTACTCTCGATCGATCGCTTGGGACTGAGGCAAAGTTCTCTTGGCTATCTTGTGCACAATCTGAGCAGACTCTACAAAGAAATAAGAGATTGGAATGCATTGTTTGATCATCTTTGTGATGCCTTTCAAGCATAATTGTTTCAGCTCATTTTTTTATCAGACAAGGCCAGATTCAACCTTGTGGTGGACCCCCTGATGGAAGTGATGAAAGATGTTATTAACCAGGAGGATTCCGTCAGATTCTGCAAATTGACTTGAGTCCTATGGACTGTTTTCTACAATATTTTTTCACCCTTTCCAGAGATGAACACTTTTGTATTTCCACCATCTTTGAATGTCAACATAATAGGGTCCTGGAGATTGGAGATTGTGAAGGCTTGGTTGCAGTTGCTGCGAATCGGTCCTAGAGATTATGAAGACTTGGTTGCAATTGACCCAAATTTATCTTCCAAGGGAAGAACACCTACTCTTGGTAGATCGCTTGGGGTCACAGCAAAGGAATCCCAGGAGACTGTCAAAGAAATAAGAGATAATTCATCATTATTTACAATATCAGCCAACGAGGTCGATGACTCAAAGATGGGCAAAGATGACAATTCAGAAAACACTTCTGCAGACGTTGCTGATAATCATGGCGGCCAAAGTAGTAGTAGCAGAGAATATATGATGTTTTTTCCCCATTCCTTCCAGAGCACGTAGAAAGAGCCACACTCGTGCTGGACATGGACGGGACGATCCTCGTAGAGAATTTCGATCAAGATTCATGTCATGTAGACTTCTCCCTTCGCACTTTCATTATGAAGAGATTACACCTCCAATAATTCCTAGAATTGTTGTCCACAATCTACGAGATTTTTATTTTCACAGCGACTTCGAAGGCCAAGCCAGATGCAATACTCGACCATATTTTAGGCGACAACGCGCATTACATTACCCACCGCCTCTACAGAGATTCCTGCGGATCAGAAATAGATGGGAAATTAGTGAAAGACGTCTCTTCTCTTGGACACGATATCAGAAAAGTGATTCTGGCAAGGTTGTTTTCTTATTTGTTTGCTGGATTCCGGCGAGGGCTGCCAAGAAAAAGGTGTTTTCCCAAAACAAAGCATATCAGGACTGGATTCACAATAGATACGGTTTATTCATTCTTGCATTCTGGCAGCATTTCGATTTTATCTAGCTTCCTGCGTTGACCGACTCTTTTATTTATTAAATGTGATAATTTTTGTTTTATTTATTAAATTTAATAAAGGAGTAAGCTAGTTCGGGAGCAATCCTCTCTCATTGGACGGAGGAGGAGCAAAGTTAGCGTTGACTTTGTTCCTCCTCCGTCAGATGGAGGGAGGATTGCTGCCGAGCTAGCTCACTCCTTTAATAAGTACAGGTGGTTGGTTCTCATACACCTTAGACATACGACGAGGTGGACGCCAAAAGTTTGAAAAGGACCTTCCCTTATATAACACCTTCGCTGTAAATATAATTTTATTTAAATATTCAAATATAAATATAACATAGTAGTTAACTATTTCAATGATATTTATATATTTTTTAAATTTTTTATGTTTTTTACTATAAAAAGATAATTGATACATTTAACATAAATATAATGCTATGAGATATATATTTTTTTAAATCAATTGTTACAAAATTTTAAAATGAGATAAAATGAAAAAAAAAGACAAGCACAAGGTTAAAAAAACACAAAAACATAGACATTAGGTTATATTAAGAAGAAACTTATAATGTGAAGGAGAGTAAATCAATAAACATATAATCTAATTTTTTTTTTCTATGACAAGTATCTAGGGAGGAGCTAGCCTATTAATTATTTGTATCAATAATGTAAGTGTCAACACAGTCCATATTAGATATTTCCTTCTAGAGTGTGTCCCGCGTTGACAAGGCCCTAGGTTTAGTCTTGTGTGGCGTTAACCTACTCCTAGTAATAGTCAAGGTTGAAAAAAATGTAGGTTCACTCTTAAAATCTAGGGCCAAAGAACTCATAGTATAAGGAATGACACTAGTAATGTATTTATGAGTAAGAAGGTGTCATACATAAATGACTCTTTTAAGCAAATTAATTGTCCTAAAACCTCTTGATGTAGCAAAATATGGAGCTTGTGTGGATTGGTGGCTATCAATTAATGTCTTAACCACTTCCTCCTTGTTCTCAGCCATTTCCATGCTTATTTAAAAGTAGTTAAACCTTGGAGACCACATCATGGAGGTTACTAATGATGCGTGCTAGCCTTGAGTCTATTTTGGGCATAAAATCACAAATGTGGATTTCTCTTCCATCTTCAGTGTGGACCAATTCTTCATTGAAGACTTATGTTTGTAGGCATCAGCAAATCAACAACCAAAATAACATTTCAAGCAATCCCAAAGTATATTGATTAGTGATTCTCTCAATACTAATTTGGCTATTAAAATCTCTAAGGAAAAAGTGCAGGTACCCCTCATTGAACTTATGAAATCTCAGTCCAAAGAGTTTGAATAAAAAAGCTATTAGAGTTGAAAGAGACCAAGGAGATGCTAGTTGTGTCAACTTGTGTCAAGGTGTGAACCAAGGAGGAGGGAAAGGTACTAATTCTTCATTTCATGTTACATTGTTGGTGAATGGTCTATTTTTTGCAACTCATGGGATATTTAGAACTGCCTACCTTCTTGAATTAATTAAATAATGTCAGTACTTCAGAAATTGTGCCTAAGAACTACCCTGTTTAATTTACTATTTACTATTACCTACCTTATTATATGTTTGTGCTTGGTTGGGTTGGCACTATGAGTAGTCGTATCTTTCCTACTTGTTTTTACTTATGTGCATTGTACTATCTTTTTCCTTAACAAATGTCAGATTAATTACCTCAAGCACATTGAAGGAAGACGTGGGTTTATACAGTCTTTTGAATTCCTTCCTTCATTGGGCATGAACATGTTGGGTTGTTGCATAATTGTATTCTTTACTTAGTAACATCAAACAATGTGATTCCCCTCGATGTTATGAAGAATCTTGGCCTACAAATATCCATACCTTATCAAAGTATGTGTGCTACAGACTCAAGGAAAATCAAGGTCCATGTATTGATTAAAGAATTATAGGAAATACTTGTTGCATACTTGGATGTTGTATTTTTTTTATGGATTGTTGGTGTTGTTGATGTCCTAGATCCAAGGGGTGTGTTTCTCTTTAGGAAATGAGTATAAAATTTAGGAGGAAGCATTCAGTTGGAAAAATTTATAAACCTGAATACTATGTTCATTGAGACCCGTATGCCCTTAATTTCACATTTTCGCATGATAAATAGTTAATCGCCACAAGGAGAGAATCTTGACATTCTAAGAGTGACAAAATAGTGATGAATTCCATATATGTCTCTTCTCACTTATGGTTAGTAATTCCAAGTAAAAATTTTCATAACCATAAATATCTAATTAAATAGGATATAATTGAGAGCCCATAAGGATAAAAATATAATGATGATAATGAATGTGATGATTGATACAAATACTTGTGACATTTTAAATACCATTCAATGGTCTCAAGGTATGATACGGCACAAATATTTGAGACTTAGCCTATTTATTTTACACCAACACACACTTAATATGTATGATTTAAGTTCATTAAATTTGCAGTGACATTATGTTGGAGAATACTAAGATGAGAAACATTTTATGCCTTATTGTTTTGGAAAATATCACATTCTTTTGCAAATTACTCAATACCCAATTCCATTATCAACCAACAAAAGTTGAGGAGACATTCCTATGAGTTTTGTGCAAACCCACATGACTCACCAAGGGACATGTATATAATGAGATGAGTTCCAAACAAAAAATGATGGTATGTAAAAGGTTATGGAACCATTATTGGTATTCCATGGCTACTACCACTGCCTGCAGGTGCCTGGTTCAAATCATCCTCGCTAAGGTGCACTAATCTATGCCAATGGGTTTATTAGGGATTCCATCAATGAATGTTGGGAAGCATCACAGACTTCCCTACAAAGTTACCATTGGAAATAAAAACAAGGTTGCATTACAGATAATACCTAGGAAATGCCAATTTTCTTTATACCAAACTAAATTAACCACCAAAAACTTGGCTGTAGATGTTGAATATCTAAAGTTCTACTTAAAATTTGTTAACATTAATCCAAGGAAACAAAAAATAAAAATACTAATCATATATATTGTTATCATCTTGATAAAAAATATATTTTAAACCTAGTTGATGGGACCAACGGACTAAGAAAGAGAATTAAAAAAATACATTTGTATCCAAAGCTGATCAGAAAGAAATAAAATGGTACCTCTAAATACATTATATGTTATATACCATAAGTGGTTTAGACATCTACAAGCTAAATACTAAAAAAAAGGATAGAAATGCATTTAACGAAGAGTTTCAGTTGCAAAAGTATAGTATATCTTCTTGGTATTGGATGCTTCTTGCATCAAAGTCATCAACAAATAAGGGTTTTTTTAGCAATGGCATGATTTATATAAGTATCAGCAGGATATGGTTTATAAAGGTTCATTTAAACTATAGACTAAAAATATATATATAATAACATTCATAAGAAGCATTATCAAAAAAATTTAATAGGAATGCTGCTTGGAACAATTTTACTTCACACCCCTTAGAAATAGTTATGCACCATTCACTAACCTGAATGAACATATTTTTAATGATAAGGTTTGAAGTGATCTACATCCATTTTCAAGGTGGACAAGTGTTGTTTCCATCAAGAGAGAAAGGTTGTCTAGGATGAGACCATTCAGTGCACAACACAGAACACCTATTGCTTCTAGGGCACCATCAGTCAACTTTCTAAATTGCAATTATCTAGTGATCAACAAACACCCTCAATAACATAGGTATCAAACTAATTTAAGCACAATATGTGCTCTGAAAGATATTCCACTATCCAAGTTATTTGAACTTAACTAATTTAAAGCACTAAAGAAATTGAACCACTTCCCCATAGTCAAATAGAGAAATCTCTTTCAAGTCACAGCCTAGATAAGCGAGCAGTTCGCTGATAAACTCATCGATGACACATGTTATCCCTTCCACTAATAGAACTTCCATTTTTTTGCATTTTTTTTAATAAAAGCATAATCTTGAAGGATTCTAGCTGCTGGAATGACTCCATACACAATTTCTTAATTAGTGGCGCCAAAATGTCGCCATTAGGATTCATGTCATGTAATTTTTAAGGTCATTTATATGTCGTTACAGTCATTTCGATGATAATAGGGTCGTTTAGATGTCGTTACAAACATTTAGGTGCCATAAGAATTAATTAGGATCCAAAATTTCCACAACATGCATAATCATCATTGACATCCACATCGTCATCATCATCATACAATAAATCAACATCATTGTCGTTGTCGTAGTAATCATCAATGTCATCATCAATATAATTGTGATAATAATGAACATGGAGCCCTACTACCTCACAATAATGGATGATATAGTCTTATACTTATCAAATCATATCCATATGGTCAATAATAATTATTTTAATGCATCATCGTCACATTGTTAGGGCCAATCAGATGCCATTAGGGTCTATCAAATATTGTTGGGGACACTCAAATGTCATTAGGGAAATTTAGGTGACATTAAGATAATTTATCCCTCATTAGGATTAATCAAGATCCAAAGGTGCCATGATTACAATAATTTAGGTGCCACTATGATAAATGAAGATCCAAAAGTACTATATCACATGAATCATGATTATTGACATTGACATTAATAAATTTAGCCTTCTCCCAGACATTTTCCAAACACAATTCCTAGCTCTAAACCTAGTGCGATTCCTAGCATGGTTCCTTTTAAAAAAATTGGCATTATTCCATGCGCTATACTTGGCGCTATGTTGGATGTTTTCTAGGCACAATTCTTGGCTCTATACTTCATGCTATGTTGGATGTTTTTTTTTGCCAAAATTCATGGCGCAATTCTTATCACTAACCCTAGATTAATATATGGTGATATGTTATTTAGGACATTTTTTTGGAGGCTATTTTGGGCATTATATGGGATGGTTTTTTGGACGCTAATTGGGACATTAATTGGGATTCTAATTGGGATTATAATTGTGATGCTAATCGGGACGCTACTTGGGACATTAATTGAGATGATAATTAGCGTCCACAATAGCACCAACTTTTAAAACAGGATGCTAATTGGGATGTTAATTGGGACGCTACTTGGGATGCTGATTGGGACACTAAGTGGGACTCTAATTGGGTCGCTAATTGGGATGCTAATTAGCATCCAAAATAGCGCCATCTTTTAAAAAGGGACGCAAATAACACCATTAAAAATGCCATCCAGTGGAAAAACGTCCACTTTGTCCAAAAATTGATGAAAAATACATTAAAAGTGATAGTGGATGCTAAAAAGGGAGCTAAAAGAGATTCTAACCATAGGGTTTTGTTGTAGTGTTAAGTTCTATACTCAGATATATATGACGATCACACTTTGTCTCTTAGGATACAAGTCACTAATGAAACAATGTACATACCTGTGTGAGAGAGAGAGATAGGTAGTTGTAGGGAAGAGTGAGACAAATACAGACCTCAAGGTATTAATAAAAAAATCTAGAAATAAGGATGAAATTTCAATCCCATTTAGGGAATAAATGACAGTCTTTTAGGACATTCCTACATCAAGAAAATAGAAGCTCATTTCAAATGTGCATAGGTAGGAAGCTCCTTCCTGATTAGAAATGTATGAGGAATGGAAATAAAAATAAAAAATGGAATAAAACAAGTTTCATGCTAATACTTTTAAGCCATAGTAAAACTTGTATTTTAATTTTGACATACTTGGTCAATAGTTTTTTCTCATATAATGAAAAATATGAGAAAGAAAACAAATACATAAGATGAAAACAACCTTCTGTAAGAAAATGTATATGCCAACCCAGGCCTAATTATAGCTCTCATTTCGACTTTTAGACATATGTTAAGAGGCATGCCACAAATTTTGTAGCTCTAGAGTCAACATCACATTCTTCCCTTACAAAATCCTAGGAAAGTTTCTTGGTTTACTGTGAATTGATAACTTTTTCTTGATAATGTTGGTTATAATACTAAAGCGTATGTAGGTAGGTTAAGGTAGGTAGGTAGGTTTTTTTGAAAACCTAGAAAGCATTCATGAAATACGTGGTATACAGAGACTATGTGTAGTTTTGTTTTTAGAAGAAAACTAATTCTTCCCTGATATTCAAAATGTATCAAAGGTAACTAGTACAATATCATGACATTAATCCATTCCAAACATATGAGGATATGGAAGAAGAACATGTAATTTACCAAGGAGAAGGAAAAAACTCAAAATCCCAGAGAAATACTGAAAGGCATTACCACATGGAGAAAAAAATAAACATATATCCCCAACTAATACAAGAGAACATGATAAAGAGTCCCATACTGGAAAAGGGAAAAAATCAGTATGCCACAAATACTAGAAAAAAACTTGTGCAAGAGTTGTATGAAGCCTTCCTCAATAATTTATCCTTCTGGAAGTTTTGAGAAGGAGAGAAGCCCACCTTCATATTAAGTGCTTCCTTGGAGAAGAGGTCTACACTCATATTGTGATTCTTGTAGACATGCCTAAAGTCAAGGGATAAGAAATCTTATTTGATAGACAATACCCACAAGACCCACCCACAATACTGACCCACAAGACCCACAAGAAAATACCCATAAGACTTATGTGTACGATCAAGGTGGGGAAACAACCCTTTTACCCACAATACCAAGGGTAAATATTTTATCTTAACTCTCAAGGTATATAGTCCATAGGTGTTCTGTAAAAAAATTATAAGTTTCATCATCATCATATAAGGAAGTTTATTTCTTCCAAATTAACACTCCCAAAGGTACATGTGTTAAATTAAAGCATCCAAGGACAATCAATAACAACAGTAGTAATAGATTAACGAACAAGTTAAACAACCATACGTAAAGAAGAAAACAACGTGGTAACATATATAAAATAATTTTCATTTTTTTCAACTTAACACTCCAAAAGTTCCCTGTGAGAAAGTTGAAGCATCTAAGGACAATCAATAAAAGCAGTAGTAATAAATTAACGAACAAGTTAAACTAGCTTATGTAAAGGAGAAAACAACGTGGTAACATATATAACATAATTTTAATTTCTTTCAACTTAACACTCTCAAAGGTCCTTGTGTTAATGTTGACGAATCCAAGGACAATAAATAACATCAGTAGAACTAAATTAACAAACATGTTAAACTAGCATACATAAAGGAGAAAACAATGTGGTAACATATATAACATAATTTTCATTTCTTTTGGCTTAACACTCCTAAAGGTCCCTGTGTTAAAGTTGAAGCATCCTAGGACAAAAAATAACAGCAGTAATAATAAATTAATGAACAAGTTAAACTAGCATACGTTAAGGAGAAAACAATGTGGTTTATAACTTTCATTACCTTCACAAACCCAACCAAGACATCATAGCCAACATAAGGTTTTTATCTTGTTGTATGATACAATCAATGACAAAATACCTTGGACCTTATAGTATATATAACTTTCATCATCTATTTCATTCTACAACATATTAGTAACAAATTCAACTATTCTACAATATTTTCAAAAAAAGTGAATTTATGTATTTGATAATGCTAAAAACGCATTCAATATAGAAATAAGCCTAGGAATGGAAAACCCATTTATCCACTAGTAACTCTTTTGTGCTTTTCAAAACTAACTACACCAACATTAAAAAGGAATTTTTTTAATAATCTATCAACAACTGGGGTTGCAATAGACACATGTAAATGACTCAACAAAAACTTTAGATAAGTTACAACAACATATAACAAGAATCAAGTATGCTACCTAGTCCACTAGAAGCAAAAATATAGACATTTCACTCACCAAAGCAGGAAATGCACCAATTCCTTGAATAAATCTATGCATGAATAACAAAAGAAGTGGTGTCTATTCAACCTTGTCAAAAAAGAAAATACTTTGAATAACTTTATTCCTGCATATGAAATACAATTATAAATGGACAAAAAAGAAAAAAAATAAATATAATGCAGATTCATGTATGACTGGATGGGTTAAGGCTGCCATATTCAGTTGGTCCTTTGCTGAACACAACCCTTTTCTTAAAGAATGTATAACATGCATGGGTGATTCCATGAAGGTGGGTAACACTTTTTGGCCAAATTTGGTGATGAAAACCTGATTTTTCACTCATGTGTTAGATAGAAGCCCTTGAAACGCATATATGCCATTTGAATTTTGACTCGTAGTAAAAAAAGAAATTGTAGAATATTATGTTAGCTTCCCAGTGATATTTAAAAAAAATATTTCGATGTCATTTAATGTGTGAAAATTTTTATTGAATGAACTGTGTGACCTTAAAAAATTGAAGAAGTTAATAAGTGTCTCGTTTTGATCCCCAATAATTCAATCTTACATTAATAATTTTAAAATATATATATATGAGAATGATCTACACAAAATGTACCGTGGTTTGCATATTTTTTTGTTAATTTATTTTGCAATATACAATTATTTATTATTTTTCGAAAGTGACCACATTTGATTTCAACATCATTTTATGCACGTGTGTCCATTCCATCTTTTTTTCACTGTTTTCAAAAATTGAAAAACCAAAGATACCCTTTTAAAGAGGACACGTCGATGTGTGTCCTACCCATTTTTAAGAAATTTTTGGATGTGTATATTTTACCCTGCAGATTTTTCTTTGAGCTACTTTGAAGTTATCGTCTGGTTTTCTAAGTGTAAGTTTTAGAACTAATTAAAAAGAAAAACCATATGAATGCGAAAATGCATGCATGATATCTTAATGGATAGAGGATTCGGTGATTAATCTATTAGTATGAACTTCGCTTAGTTGTGTGGCATGAATGGCAGGGTTTACACCCCTAGAAGACACAAGGAAACATTGGTTTTCCTGTAAGAGGGATAATTCTCTATTTTTCAGGACCTTGATCGAGGTATTAGCTCGAACGAGGTATTCACATCCCTTGATCGAAGTTTTTAAATAAGCTTGATTGAGGTTTTTAAATAAGCTCGATTGAGGTTTTATTAAACCGTCGATCGAGCTACCGTTTAAACCTCTTTTTATAAAAATTTTGCACAAGGACCTTGATCGTGGCCTTAAAACCTTGATCGAGGTTTTGTTAAAACCTAGATCGAGGTCTTAAAACCTAGATCAAGGTTTTTTTAAAACTTAGATTGAGGTCTTAAAACCTATATTGAGATTTTTTAAGAACCTAGATTGACATTTTTTTAAAACCTAGATCAAGGTCTTAAAACCTAGATAGAGGTATTCTTAAAACCTAGATTGAGGTTTTGTTAAGCCCTCGATTGAGGTTTTATGACCTCTATTGAGGGTTTAAAAATTGCTCGATCGAGGTACATTTTTGTGTTTTTTCCGAAAGTGCCTTGCCAAAAAGTGTAACCCTGCTCCATCGATGTACCTACATATATAACCTATTAGTAAGTACGCAGATTTTGGTTTGGAGCAGAAAAATTAAAAATTTTGCACTTCAATGCATTAAAAACTTTGTACTTAAAAAGCATAGCTTGGATGATGCTACAGACACTTTTTTAGAGAATAAAACAAGGGCCATGCGATGCTTTTATTTCAACCAGCGATGCTAGACATGATATAACTATCACCATTCATAATTCAACATCTGACTTGTCTGCATAGTCTGTCAACGTACTTCCTGATTGCAAGTTTGTGTTATTGAATATTACAAAGGTGAGTTGTTGGTTTTTCTTGGTTACATGAAGGTTGATTGGTTTGGCAATGAATTGTTACCCATCTAGCATTGTTCATCATAATCAACATTTTGTGTATTTCATCATCATCTTATATTTTTAAAAGTTTTACTTTTGTATGGGATAATTTTTTTAGGCTATGAAAGTGATTATATTTGTGGTATGAGGTGTCAAGTGTTAAGATTTAGAAAGTACATGGATGTATATTAGTAGAGGAAAACAGGACACCAAGGAAATCTTATGAAGAAACCACAAAAATGGTGATGTCGAAAATCAAGAAGATATCATGTACAATCCTGCTGAAAAATAGTTATAGTAATCCTTATATTTTCTCAAGGGTCCAAGGGTCCTTTCGTATATGTTATTTTTAATTTATCTAGGAAAAAAATGTCAATGAGGGTCCAAGTGGTAAGTTGTGGTCATAACCAATGACCAGGTTGTATTACTTGAGCTAGATTCTTCCCATTAGTTGTACATAGTTTTCCTTTGATGTTAATCTCTAAAAAATTACCTGGTTACTAGAGTACTATAATAGTATAAATGAAACACTTGAGTAGTACATATCATCATAATCCGAGACAACCAAACTATACTGGCAGCAAGCAAAATTTCATCTACCATCCCTACAAAATGAAATGAAGAATGGAACTTGGTGAGTGGCCAATAGTAAGAGTTAGGAATCATGAACAATTTTCCCTCAGTATCTAACCTTTCTCCTCCTCCTCCTAGACACTTTTGAAGTAGGGAAACTAATACAAATACCATGCCAACTAGAACTACAAAACATTGATAGTTGTTTTGATTTCATCTAATTAATCGCCATCCAAGCCTACTTTGTCCTGAATCATCCTTAATGTGTTGCATCTTTGATTGCATGTGTAAGCCATTCCTTCCATATCCATGCTTTTCTTAATATCTTACCTTCATAACTATAAAATACTTTCGAAGGAATTTTATTTATCTGTCACCTAATGTTATTGTCATCCTTGCTTTCCATTTTATTGCCAACTCTTAAACCATTGTGCCGTTATGATACATCAAAATGTATAGCAATTGTGGGAAGATTCTGTATTTATTTTAACTACTTACAAGCGACTGAAAAAGTTGATGTAAATACTAAATTTGCTTATGTATTCATCATTGCATCACCTATTATTGATACCTTCCACTCTCCCTTTGTTAGACTTTTTTTTGTCGACTATGTGTTGGTTGATCATTATTCTACTACTAGTGTTGTCAATATAGGAGTGTATCGGGAGTGATTTGCATATTTATTTATTCTCACAGAGTCTCTCATTCTCATAACATGAATTATAGAGAAAACATGAAATTCCCATGATACTGTTGAGTTGAATATGAATAGAATCACTGTTGTAGTATGTTTTGTTAAGTTTCAAGAAATTACATTATGTAGATGCTAAATGGAGAAGTCAAAACCTTTGAAAATAAATATACCATTAAACAAAATTACCTAATTTACTTCTAATAAGGGAATAACAAACCTACCATGAATCGTGCCATATCTTGATGCATCTCTTAAACCTAAACTTTTCTTTGCAAAAATCATCTTGTCTATTTGAAATGTAATTGGTAAGCTGCCTCGAATCCCCATCTTCTTCTAGAAAACCAAGTTTCCTTTTTTGAGCCTATAGACAAAATTTTGAAGTCTTGTTAGTGTTTCCTTTAAATTTTACACATCTACAGGTATTCCAAGCATTTGGGATAGTTTCCTCCACACTTATTTTAGACATGACTTTAAACTTTAAAAAGCACTACTAATGTCCAAAGCATGAGAAACATGTACAATTTCATATCGAAGCTTCAATATATATGCATGGACCATCAATTAATCAGTTTGTCTTCTATTTAATGTACAGATCATGAGAAAAATGTGCAATATCATATTGAAGCTTCAATATAGATGAATCGGCCTTCAATTAACCATTTTTTCTTCTATTCACTAGTAGTTCAAATGGGCCCTATGATATATGAATGGAGTGCCAACTCATGATTGTGTTGGATGGTATAGACCCATCCCCTCAAAGAATTCCTTCTTTCTTCAACCCATTCTTGAAATTTTGTGGGAGTGTGTTCATGTTGTGCTTAACATAATCAAGAAGATTCGATTGTCATTAAGATTCTGGCCTAGAGTGCATAGGGTATATTTTAAATATGTTGTGTTTTAAATGTGTTCAAATAGGATTAAGATTCTCTCAACCATTCTTGATTAAGGCCTTTGATTGAGTGACTTTGGAATTCAAGGTCACCAGGCCTGGGAAATAGGATGAAACAGGGGCGTCCATTAAAAAAAACTTGTTATTTCCCCTTTTTACCCATATTGTGTAATACACACTTGCTTTATTGTTTTAATTGATGATAAACTAGCTTGCATGAATATTTGGGGAAATTCGTAAGATCATAAACCTACATCTTAGAGTAATCCACTTGATGCTTTAGGTTTTAAATTTCTGGATCTCTCTATTAAGATCGTCCTCCAAAAGAATTACTCGAGTTTGTTAAAACTTTGCTAGTCTAACATAAGTGGATTCTATTGTTCTTTGGGAAGTATCTAGTGCCGTAGACAATGTTTGATCTCTAGTTTAAATAATAATAGTTTGGCTTGCATTTTGCTTGGTTTTTTTATGAATCTGCTTGTTTTAAACCTTCTTCTTGGGGTCAAAAGTAAATTTCTCTACACCAAGATTTACGACATGTTATTCTACATGTTCGTAAGAAATGTGGAACAAAATTAGATAATAAAGAGAAACCAGCGATTATATTTACTTGTTGAATTATCCCATGAACCTTGAACAGATAAATCCATTTCAGTATTAGACATTGTGCTTAAATTGTCCACATATTTGGTCTCTTGTGTTTTGGATACTTTACCTTTAGGTAAGGGTTCGAATTATAGGGGAATGATGGAGTCATCCATGTTGTGACTTGCGGTCATGTTTTCTATTGATATTGAGGTCTTCAATAGAATCAACGAGATTCTCTTTTGTGGAAACAATTGTAGAAGTTGGATTAACTATACGGAAAGTTCCTGTTGGATTGAGTGTACTTCATGTCTCGGACCAAACTGTGCATGCTCGGGACTAATTAGGGTTGGGGCCTCGATAATGGCTTTCTTAATGTCTTCAAAATAATTTCTTTCCTGGTCGGTCCACTTGATCTATGTATCCGTTTTTAACATGGTTGTTATGTGCTTTACCAGGTCAAAGGAATTTGGAATGAATCTCCTGACAAAGTTTATATTTCCTAAAAAGGACTGAATGTCTCTTTTTGACCTTGGTATTGACAGCTGTTGAATTGCTTCCACTCTTACTGGATCAATCTTTACACCTTCT
The DNA here is from genome assembly GCA_001517045.1 of Pseudotsuga menziesii. Taxonomy (NCBI): domain Eukaryota; kingdom Viridiplantae; phylum Streptophyta; class Pinopsida; order Pinales; family Pinaceae; genus Pseudotsuga; species Pseudotsuga menziesii. The sequence goes on along the minus strand of LPNX010601397.1, from coordinate 41,620 downwards.
GCTGAGACTATGTGGCATAGGAGCTTTCCTTCATTGAGTGCAAACTGGGACTTCTTAGGGTTCAATGATATTCCATACCTTCTGCACTCCAGAAATACCTTCCTTAAGTGCTACAAGTGGTCATGATAGCTATGAGAGTAAACTGTTAAGTCATCCAAATATATCAGAACAAATTTATCTTTTAGCCCTACAAAAGCTAGGCCCATAGCTCTCTGAAAAGTAGCCTGAGTGTTTATTACCCCAAATGGCATTTTAGCATATATGAATGTACCCCAGTGGGTGGTAAAGTTAGTATTCTCTTGGTCATCTGGGTGCACAGCAACTTGGTTGTATCTAGAGAAGCCATCAAGGAAGGGCATGACCTTGACCCCCGATACCTTTTGCAGCAGGTGTTCCATCTTGGGCACTGGATAGTTGTCTTTTTTGGAACACATGTTCAGTCTTCTAAAATCCACACACAACTTGATTTCTCCATTTTTATTTCTTACCACTACTAGATTTGCAATCCACTTGGAATACCTAAGGGGGATTATGATCTTGGCTTTGAGGAGTTTTTGGATCTCTTTCTCAATCACTGGTAATAGAAGAGGGCTAGTAGGTCTCAGCTTCTATTTGAAAGGAAGGGTGTCCTTCTACAAAGGAATCCTGTGTTGGATGATGTTGGTGTCATATGTTTTTAGGTCACTATAATCCCATGCAAAGACATCGACAAACTCTTTTATCAAGCTGTAATATTTAGAATTATGTTCAGCAATCAGCCTAGTGGATAGATTTATTAGTTTTGGATGGCTTTGGCTGCCTATGTTTTGTGCTTGGATAGCAGGATCTAGCTCCCTTTTCATAGGCTTGAAAGGGATGTCATTGTGATCAAACAGTTCTTCCAGTGATACTAGACCTCAGGGTATGTAGTTTTTGGGCAATTGGACAATATTATGTTCATTCACTTTCCCTTTTAACTTCAACTGCTTGGATTCCTCTAGATTTTCCTGGTCTATGTGTATGTCAGAGAATTCATCCACTAACTAAAGGAATTTACTAAGCTCCCCATCATTTTCAAACACCCTCCAAAATTTTACATTGTCTGGTAGAGAGGGTCTGTACTTGACCTGAATGTCATAGCTAAGCTTAGGGGGTAAAGGAGGAGCAAACAGACTTGTAGAGACAGCCAGGGAATCAACCAGGTGATTCAAATCCCTAGGAATATATGATAGTTCAAAAAACATAAAGGAGTCTCTGAGTTTCCATACCTCATCCCTGTAAGCCTTCAATCTGATATTCTTTGTCTGAAAAGTGTTTTTGACCTACTATATGATGAGGTCTACGTCCCCAAAAATATTCATGCACAGGATCCCATCTCCTTGGATGCTTTAAATCCTAGCAGCAAGGCTTCGTATTCATCTACGTTGTTCATGGTTTTTAAATCGATCTTATAAGATAAGTGAATGTTCTCCTTAGATGGGGAGATCAACATGATACTCATGCCTGCTGAGTTTTGAGCGCTTTCCCGATCAAAATACATGGTCCAGATCATTGTTGTGACTTCTTTAGGCTACAGACGGGTGGGCTCATTGAGCTGAACGAATGTTTGCTGATTATGATCTATTTGCAAGATGCAACACCCAAAATTGGTGTCCATGGCATAGATCGGGTGATTCATTGAGTGGCTCTCCTTGCTTATGATGTATGCTAGCTGATTTTCCCTATACAGTCTCTTAGTCTCCCCTCCGAACATGGGAATTGTGGCATACATGAAATCCATATGAAGGGTGCTTCCCAATCTTTTTCTCCATGACCGGGACAACAAGAAGCCAAATTTTGGAGGAATATCAACCACCACGATGTCCATCATTACACTTTTCAAAGGTAGCTGAGTTAAGTTTACAGCAAGGTATTTGATGAGGCCCAAGCACTTAACCTTCTTGGAGTCAAAGGACAATAAATGGTGGTAGGGCTTGGTAATGCTGAGGCCGATTTCATCCATCACAGCCTTTGGCATTAGGTTATGAGAGGCTTCTGAATCCAACAGACAGTTATGGAGGATTTTATCATGGATTTTCAAGGATATATAGAATGGTGGGAAGGAGTCTTTTATGTATTCGATCATGGGGCCCTAGGTTACAACAGGCTTGTCATCTTACAGGTTCACAAAGTTAGTGTCATGGTGTAGCTTGGGCTAAAGGGAATTCAGAATGGAGGTTTTAAATGCATCATTCTTCATCAACTCAATTAAAGGGAAAGGGATTTTCAACTTTTGAATTTTAGACTCAAGGTTAAAATAATAATGCACCCTATCGGGAAAACTTACCTTATGAGCTGTAGGTTTGAGTTGGACTTGATTAGGTGTGGATAAAGGTGTTGGTTTATGCAATGCTTTGGATGGGACAGCCACTTTTTTTGGTAAAATAGCAACCTTTCTAGCTGGTGCAGCACGCAGCTTGATAGGTACAACATTCGTTTTTACGGGAGCAACCAACGTAGACCTCAGTTGGTAACTTCCCTGAGCATTATCCTGATAGACAGACTCTTCAATGATTTGCTCATCAATCAGGGCTTCTTCATATTCTACTTGTGTCAGAAAATAGTAGTCCACCTCATCCTCCATGCAGTGGATATTGTCTTCATCTTCTCCTTCTTCTTCAATAAATGTTGGCTCTTCTTCTAATACAACATTTTGAAATGGAGCTCTTATCCTTTGATCTTCCCCTTGATTTCTCTCCCTTCTGAGAATATGAACTGAGGGGTTTCCTCTTCTATAAGGAATAGAATTTGGGTTTTGAGGAGCGAAGTAACTTGGCCCCTTACCCCTTACCAACAGATGTCCTTGGTCGTTCAATTTAGACATTTCAGTAGTCAGGTTATCTAAAAGTTTGGTCATTTTTTCAATCTTGTTCTCTGATGCAGAAGGCCCACTATAGTCTATTTTCTACTTTCTCCTATCTACCTTCCTTTGACCTTTTGAGATGCTAGAATGTTTGACTCTACCTCTAGGGAAGCATCCTGCATGAGTGATAAGCAGGAAAACCTCCTTTATCTGAGAAGTAGGAAGAATTTAGAGTCAAAGGAATTCTCATAAGTTATCATAGCTGAGGTACCAATGGGCTTAATCTCAGTGGGGATCTTGTTGTACATGTTGTTGAATCTCTTGGTAAAGTTGGAGACAGACTCACTATTTTCTCTTTTCAAGTTGTTGAATTTTGTGATATAGTAGAAGTGGTCTCTCCTCTCTCCCCATTTTTTTATGAAAAATTCATCTAGGTCCTCTATGGCCACTACTGACCTAGCAGGAAGTTCTTTAAACCACTTCCTAGCTTGGCCATCTAGGATTTGCACAAAAACTCTGGTCCATACATCTTCGTTTTCTATATTTATATTTCCAGCATAGCTATAAAAATCCTCTATATGTTATTCAGCAGTGAAATCCCCTTCCCTAGTAAACTTAGGAATATAATTGAGGTAATCCCCAATAGGCATGGCTGTGAGAGGATTTGGCAAAATTAGGGGTGCATACCTAGCTACCAGGATCCTTTCCATATTGGACAATTGAGGGGTAGCCATATTGGAAATGTGTATGGAGAGGGATGTGGAAGGAAGCACTGATGAGGATATTTGCTAAGAAGGAGGTGGTATACTTATCCCAGTGGAGTCACCAGGGATTGGATTTTCACAAGTAGCAGTGCTTAAAGATGCCCAAGGCCTAGATTTTTCTGATGTATCTAAAAATTTATGGGAATTAAAAGTTTCAGCAAAAGAAATAGCAGTAGAAATATTTCTTGAAATACCTGATGTGGAATTTTGTGCAGCACTGTTGGTCTATCTTAGTAAAGCCCTAGATTTCCTCAAGATTTCTTCTGGATTTGAAACGAGTGTTGTTGGTGGCCCCTTTGGGTTTGCTTTGCTACTTGGTCTTCTAGAAGCCACCTTATATCAATGGAGTCACCAGATAGATGATTACAATTGTAATAGTTTCCAAGCTTTGTCTATCATCAAAGCACGGATCTATGTCGTCTCCCAGGGAAGCTAAGATTCAATCTCCTTTCCCCGACAATGGCGCCACTTTGTTAGCACTCCAGGAAACTCCTCTAGGTTGTAGCTTGAGGATGACTAGTAACTTGAGGTTTTTTTTAAGGGTTTTATGATATGGATCAAGCTGGATAACCTATATAACCTCTCACTCTCAACACATGCATGAAGCTGACTCGTTTACAAGGCTTTTAGTTACAACATGTTCAGTAGTTTGAAAAAAAGGTGCATGGATGGAGAAGTCACCAGGCTGGTAGAATTACACACAGAACACATGCATATAAATGGCTAAATCCTACTGAGGATGGTATTTATAAATCAAATATCACTAAATAACCAAACTAATGACAGCTATCAGCTTTTTAATAAATATGAAAATGACTTGAATGCACATTCAGGCAATAAACACAGTAAAGAAAGAGATGGTTGAACAAATCACAACAAAAGAGCTTATATTTAGAATAAACCAGATGAGACGCTTGATAATAGAATAGGCTTACGAATCCCCAGATTCAAACCTTTATTAATAAATTAATCATGAGCTTTATATCCTTCTACAAAAATTACAGATCCTGAAAATCCGATCTGTTTACACCAAAAATAATTGAAAGTGATAGTTTTTCAAGATTAGGGCTTCAAACCCTTACTAAATATTTGTTTATCTACTATGAATATCTACTTCACTGAGCGATCTTTTAATGACTGAAGTGGTCATTGATAATCCCCACTACTGGTTCAGTATGAAATTGCTGCCAACAGCCAATGTATCAGTGTTTAACTGAAGTGCTTTTTCTTGTTTAATCCACTGGATTTTCTATTTTGTCCCCATAGTCATCGATCATAGATTTTTATTTTTAGCTCATCGGCGCTCCAAGTCTCAATGCTATCGATGTTTCGACACTCCAAATATTAGTTTTTCCAAGGGATTCTCTACCTTACCATTGCAGTCGCTAATAGAAAGTTCTGTCTTCTGTGCCATTGGCGCTCCAAATCTCAGCGCTAGCGTTCTCCATCACCAGCTCGTCGGTGCTCGGAAGCTGAAATACTTATGCATCGAAACCTTTTATTTGAACTCTGTCATGGCTTTGAAGGTGAAATTTACTAATTGTATTGCTTCCAGAAGTTGATTGATGAAGGAACCGGGGCATTAGTATTCTATGCCGCTGATGGATAGTATTGTTAATCATCGATGCACACAACTGTTACTCAGAATGATTTTCATGATTGATCAAAATCCTTATTTGTCGCCTCATCGACACTATAGAGCTTCTTGGATTTATATCACTGATCTGTAGCCCTTAGAACCTCTGATTGCCGATGAGTCTATATTGTCTTCGGAACACGCAGTATGTCTTTCTTCTGTCGTTGTGGCTCCTCAGAGAACTAAATCACCTATCCATAGCCTTTACGTCTTTTGATCGTCGATGATCTTCTATTATTGCACTATCGAAATATATTTTTTTCATTTATCGAAATCCTTACTCTGTTTTTCTTCCACCGTTGCAGCTCCCTAGTGGACTATTTCATCGATCGTTAGTCCTTAGAACCTCCAAAAACCTAAGTTCTCATCTGATCATGGAATCCATAGTTTTTTTTTCTTCCACCGTTACGAATCTGCAATGAACTAAGACTCCGCAATGTTGGCGATCAAAACTCAAAACTTCTTACCATCAGAGCTTTTAATCCCACTGTCTTCTCCGCAGTGGCGGAACTTTTAGCCACTATCTTCTCCGCAGTGGTAGAACTTTGAGCCACTATATTCTCTGATCACTGTTTAAGAATGTTTCGATCGCAGTAAAAAGTTTAGAAATATGCCTTAGCACCAAAGGGATCTTCCACCTGTTATTTATCTTCCATCTTTCGGTGGCTAATGAGATGTTCTAATCCTCGGCCAAGCCACCGAAGCTACAACTTTGTGAAATTTGCATAAAAAATAGAGGCTTTCAAAACTGTTAGTGACATTCATATTCCTCATTGCATGAATTAAATTCTTCGTACGAAAATAAATTATCTTGGGAGATAACACCCAAATATTATCCCAAATTGTGGAAGCCATAAACATGAATTACTATTTTCTTTGACATAAAAAAACCAAATATATAATCACTTTGATTTTAAAGGTACATTAAGACTACAAACACTTACAGTGCTTTGTGAGGTTGTTGCAACCTTATGGTTTAAATGATTTGACCTTGTTTCAGACCAAACTGTGCATGCTCAGAACTTTCGTAGAGCTAAGCTATGTTTTTTCATAGGGAACACTACAAAAGTTTCCCCAACAGTGTAAAACATAAAACAGGAGCCTTCCTCTCCTTTACTTCAAAATTGATGATTATCGATTTTTTCAAGGACCTTTCATCATACCCTAAAACATCATACCTGTAGAAATCTGTAATTGTATCTGTAAAAAACTAAAATGAAGCCAACCATTATGGAAATAGTAAATTCCTATCAATAAAGCAAGTTGATATCAGCTCTAGATATTTACACACTCCACCTGCAACAATAATGAAGTGCTTTACAATAGGATATGTAGTACATGTTTTTTCTTTCAATACACCTGCACCAGTAAGAATCAACTACACATGACAGATAGAAGCAATGGGCTTGTTTGAATAAGAAAACTACTTAACCAATTTAAGAAAATATTCATTTAGAGCTAGGTACTAAGGTTCCCTTCCTCCAGGAACTACCAACCCATCACAAATTATTTCATAAATATCATCAAAATATGTTGTGAAAACAAAATAGTTGCCTCGTAGTTCTTAATAATTTGGCGAACACCAAAATTGTTCCTTAATTAGCATAGATATAAAAAAAAGTTGTCAACATTAAAATGCTAATAGATAGTTGGTATAATACCCATAAAAAAAAACATAGAATTTTTGAAACTAATACAGATAGCATTCAGTCTCGCTAAATCCTTTAATATTTGAATTCCATACAAAGCATCCCTTCTCTTATCATTTCCAAAATCCATTATATGGTTTTTCGAAATATTTTTCATCATAGAATGTAAAATGCATGAAAATCTTGTTTATTAAGATGAATTCCATATTACGGAGTTTCCAAACAAGGATTGAGGAGTCTATACTAAAATTTCAACCTATGGTGACTTACTGCCCATCCATTAAACAACATAAAACAAATCAAGAGTTTTCCTCTTATAAAATAATTTAGAAAGCTACTACTATAAATTGCAATAGCAATATGAATTTCACTAATGCTTATCAAGGGAACCAATATATCGACTGAAAAGTGATATATAGGGATAGTATGCACAATAGAGCTTGAGGCATCCCCAGCCCATATCTAAAACAAATGATAAAAATAAGTCATCTGAAAACATAGAAAGGACAAAAAAATTGAGAGAGTGACCAATCTTTAATGAGTCATCAATGTCGTATAACTATAACTGAGTGGAATACACCTAGAACCCTATACACCAATTTCTTCAATATCTTGTACACATGTGACATTAACCATATATTCTGGTCAGTATTTAAGTGTGGAGGATGTTTTGCAACAATTGGAAGTTTTCCAGGGAAAAAATTTCAAGGGATTTACTCTTCTCAAAAGTTCAATCCAACAAAAAAACTTTCAATCAGATAATCAATCGATTTATCTATCCATCCATCCATCAATTCATATATA
>LPNX010601397.1:691-23782 GCA_001517045.1 Pseudotsuga menziesii | reverse complement strand
TGACTCAAATACATAATAGAAACATCTCGGAATAAACATCGGGTTACAATATATGAAATATATAGAAGAATACATTCCGAAGTTACATATACATCAACAGCACGTATAATCCTTTGATAATTTCTCTAACATTTTCAAGATAGAACATGATGATGTGTGGATGTGGGCATTCACTCTATCCTTACAAGGAGATGCCAAAGTCTGGTTTAAACACTTGCAGGCAAATTCCATCAATACTTGGGAAGATATTTCTTGCACATTCTTGAGGTTTTGGGGTAGGAGAAGGCCACTGGAGAAAATACTTTCAAAGTTTTATTCCCTGAGGAGGCAGGAGGGGGAGGCCATATCAAATTTTAACAGAATATTTGCAAGCTTTTATTATAACATGATTAATGGAATTCAACCTCTTGAGAATGCTGCTGAGATCTATTATGTAGTATCCTTTTTCCCTGACTTGTCCTTGCTTCTTTTGGAGAGAAAATCAACCACCCTACAACAGATGTTCACTGATTGTTCATAGGTTGAGGAAAAAATTGATATGTCCAAGAAACAATCAGGTCAGGACGGTGGTGGTGAAATAAAGGATACATACAAATTGGTTGGGCCCTACAAGCAGAAGGAGGAAGCCTCTGGCCCGTTAAATATATCTCATGGTATACATAAAGATAATTGGCCTGAGGCTGGAATAGGCTATCCTACAGGATTATTCTTTGAAGATCGCGACCCACCCTGTCCATGGTCAACTAGGGACGATTTTAAAAAGGATTTTGGTGCAGTTGTGTATGACGAATATGAATAAGAGTACCTGTAGAATATACCTGATGAGCCGGGTGTTGAAACAATGCCTTGTGATAAAAGAAATCAAAGTGTAATGCAAAATCAGGAGGTCGAAGCGGAAAAAGATGATGAGGAAAGTGGAGGTGATAGACTACCCTTGTGTTATGCCTCTTTTGAATTGATATGACACATGGTTAAGGCCTCCAAGAAAAAGTAGAAAGAAATGGAGGTGAAGCAGGCCAGAAGCTTGTACAGAAATGAAGATGGATGCAGCAGTTTACAGATAAACACTTTTTTTGATACTCCACCTTCAGGAATGCCACATCAAATAGAAGGAGTATGCCTACTCGGTTCCACTGGAGAAAATAAAGACCTCCCTCTCGAAGCACATCATGCCCTTGCTACAGAAAGTTCAGGCAGAGAGAGGGATATTCTATTGGAGAGAGATTCTATAGGTCCTCATTTGCAATCTTCCAAGTGTCAACCTGAGGACTCCCTGCAAGCAGGAAGCTTCGGGAAGTTTTCCTAGGTGCATGTGTTAGAGCATGCTGGAGTTTTCCATGATTTCTACGACCCTATGGCCGAATACATGGAGGTTCTGGGTGAAGGCAATGATTGGTCGCATCTCTCCCTTAAAGATCATTTTTTTTTCATGTCCTTCTCCCATTATCTATTTCATTTTTATCCATCAAGCACCTACAAGAGAAAGAATATTAGGTAAGTTGCTTGATCAGCTTCATTGGAAGTTTGATTTCACTTAATCATACCTGTGTACAAAGTTAGGTAGAGTAGGTAGGAGAAAATAAGCTCAGTTGTTATCGAGCATTTCCTTCATTACTGTTTTATGTTTGTTTTCATTTTTCAGTTACCAACATAGGTTTATAGTCACCAGCATGATTTCCAAGAGTGCCATGAATTCACTAAAGCAATGGCATGGAGGAGAATGGAGATGTCAAAGAAAGACTGAAGGTGGCCCAATGGTTTCGGCACTTGGTCTATGAGGCTTCTTTGCTACCTCACTGGGAGAATAGCATTCCTCATGGAGCGAATTTTTAACAGTCCGTTTTTAACAGATTGATATAAGGGCTTGACGGAGGTTCGATAGGGGTCCGAGTTCCTCGAATTTCATGTGACCACCCTTCAACAAGGAAAGCGGAAAGTGTGCTGTTAACATTGGGAAGAGTTCATAATCAAAGGATATGATTGATCGGAGGTGGATCAATGGCTTTAAACTGCTTCACGTGAGAAAATATGCACGATCAAGACTTTCATCTCAGATTGCGAAACGTGCTAATGAGCAAAGGTCTTCGATAGTTGAGATAAGATCCGGGACAGATCTACGGCCCAAATTAATTTCATGATCTATACTTGTGCGGGTAAAACTGCAATCTCAAATCATGAAAAAGTGGTAGAGGTTGTGAAGATAGATGACCGCGATGAGAAAAGGGATAAATCTATGGCTGTGATTCATTTCGCAATGCGAAATAACACGAACAAGTATCTAAGTTTCCCATTGCGAAAGATGTTGGGGCCCACTTGGATCGATGACTGTACGAAAGGTTGATCTCGATTGATGGTTAAGAACGTGTTACAATCCAGAACTGGCAGCGGTGTTTAAAAGAGAAGAGTTGGTGATAAAATGAATGGAACATGGACGGTGGACATAAAAGATTCCTTTGATCGGAAAATTGAGAAGACTCCCAAGACATAGATTTCCCATCCAGTGTGGAGATGACAGCGGAGGATACATTCACACATATAATCAGCCCCATTGCATATTGGCCAATTCCTCTGACTCCATTCGGGATATGCTTGAGGTGGAAGTCTTGTCCAGTGGCACCATTTTCCCGGTTCGCAAGTGTGGCACATGGTTCATTTCGAAGGAAGCTGTGAGAGAGATAGAGGTTTGATTCACTAAGGCAACAAACCTGGCATTTACACGAGGCTAAGGGACGCGATAAACTAATACAGCCCAACACCACCATTAAGGTAATTGAAATGGTAGGAGAGGGTCAAATCTGCAAACCTTGGAACCAACCTGGCAGCCACGCATAAATAGTTTAGAATCTTATCCATACCGAATAATATGATTGAACATAAGGAGGGAAAATCCTTGCCCTGGCTCCACACATGCCACCATTGCAACTACTTTAAGGGTATATCCCTTCCCGTATCCATTCCTGCTCACACTATATAACACCATCTTCCGAAGATCCTTGAGACATGGAACTGTGTAGATGATAAGAGATATAGGGTTGAATTCCAAGAAGTGTCGAAGTATTTCATAGATGACCATGACTATGTGGTTTGAGAAATTGGTTTGATAAGGGGTACTCTTTGTAGGCAGACATGAAATCTGTGTTCTAGTTATCCAAACCAGAAAATCACCAACCACTGGGGCACAGATGTGAAATACCAAGAGGGATTCACCCACTTCTCAAAAACCCGGTCTATGGATGTGTAGTGCATTGGTTTTGACATCCCAGCAATGTCCCTCCAGCACATCCAGCTGTAGTCATGACCTCCAAAGTCCTAGCTCATAGTGGTGGCAGAACTGTTGGATCAAATTCTCGTACTGGGACCAGGTGAGTCTGGATCCTTCGACACCATTCCTAGAGGCTCCACTTGGTTGTTTGGTATGGGAGAGGAGAGGGTCAAACGCACACCTGGATACATGGCTTGCAGAAGAATCCTCCTCATAAGAGGAAGAACATAGTACAAGGATGATAAGCTTCTTAAGTCGCTTATCATCACCAAGCGTTTGGCCAACTTTTTTTTGGCCTCCTCATATAACAGTTTTACCTGATGGAGGATGAGGTCGAGAGAATGGTAGAGGAAAGGATTCAGGTCTTCTTGTCAACCTTTGAGTGACATGCACCAGCTCGACAAGGAGACGCAAGATAGATCAAGGACAACCTATGTGGACAATTGACTGTCAGCATGCTGCCATGGAGTCATTTTCATGAAGCACGATGGTATGGGGCTCTGCGTTGTTAACCTACGTTATCATGCACCGCGTCTCCATGATGTTTGGTTATATTTGTAAAATGTGGTGATAGTCCACTCATTACACTATTAATGCCTAAAAGTGACTTGTAACAACTTTGATTCAGTAGTCTCAACAATAGGATTGTATAAAAATGCTCCCGATAGAGGGAGAAAGGAGTTAGTGAATTGGATTGGGAAACATTCCCAGGCTGAGGCTCCCCATTTGTAAAACTTGATACCTGTGTATGAATAAATTGCAGTGAAAGAACTGTTTCTCATGGCATATATTCATGTGTCATTGCTTTTCCCAATATGTAATTTTCTTTACGTGTAACTGTGTTTCCTGTTTCCATCCCAGTTTGTTGATTGCTTTCATAACTGCAACTTAGTGTATAACGGTTAGGAATTGATACTTGCTATGGTCCTGTTGTTGTTCCATGAATTTATCAATGGTTCTTCTAAATTTGCATGGAATTCATCTTGCCAATGCTCCATGAAATGAACTATCCCTTCTTGTCCTCCAATCACCCTCTAAATATCTCCTGATTGGGAAATCAACAGTTATCTTTCCTCTATTCGCAATCCCACATCGGTCTTTCCCTTTGTAATCATTTATTACATAGGATTCATCTCCATTTGTCGATGGTTCCTTTCCCCCAGTAATCCCACCATGCACCTCTCCTCAACATACTTTTCCCCATTCAAGATCCTAGCCCCCTGATCATGCTGATTGAAAATCCTATGCGGAGTAAACTCTGGTGAGACACAGGATTGACAACGTTATCTGGAGTAAACTTCGGTGACAAATGAGAGATCCCTCTCTGACTGCGTAGGGCCGGAGGTGAAGTCTAAAGCATTTCTACTGTTTCCCAGGAGTGGCCTCCCCTCGGTCGAACTTGGGGACTCAAATATTGGTGCCAACAAACTAGCTCCGTTGCCGGCGATGAACTTGAAGATCCTCCTTGGGAAGAATGATAAAGATTTAGATCTAGCTGTTGATGGTTAACAATCATCCAAACATCAAGAAGGTTGAGCAATTTTCACTTGGTGATTCCACTTATGAAGGATTTAGACTTCAGTGACTCTACTGGTGATGTGACCCATAAATCTAATGACCGAGGATGGCTGGTAGATCCTACCTGGAAAATGAACCCCTCATAAAGCTTCGAAATGTATGGCAGAAAGTCCAAGCACTCGAGTCCGCATTTCTTCCAGGATTCCTTATCATATCTTGTAAGTATTCTCTTATCTTTTCTTAGATTTATCAAAACATCCTTCTATAGCCCAGCTCATCTTGAGCAGAGCCATGAACATGGTACTGTTTATCCTTCTTTATGAACTGAAATCATTGCGTCATCATGTACATCTGATTTTTGCCTAGATATTTATCTGGGGGTGCCCGATGTCAAAGGACACCTCTGTGAAATTCATGATACCCCACACGATAGTTTAGCTATCATACCTAACCTTGTCTCCCCCATTTTTCCAAATCGATATAAATCATTACAATTTCCTCCTATCCTCCATGATTTTTTCCTGAAATATTACAAGTACCTTCGCAAGTTCGACGAAGAATCTAAGAACTTGACTGCTGAGAAGCACATACAAGCCTTTGAGCATTTCTCTGACCTTTTTGAGATAGAACATGACGATTTCTGCATGCGGACGTTCGCTCTAACCTTGCAAGAAGATTCCAAATTCTGGTTTAAACACTTGTAGCCTAATTCCATCAACACTTGGGAAGAGATTTCTTGTGCATTCTTGAGGTTTTGGGGTAGGAAAAAGCCACTGGAGCAAATAATTTCAGAGTTTTATTCCTTAATGAGGCAAGAGGGGGAGGCCATATCCATTTTTAATAGAATATTTGCAATCTTTTATTATAACATTCCTAAGGGAATTCAACCTCTTCAGAATGCTGCTAACATCTATTATGCAACCACCTTTTCCCCTAACATGTCCTTGCTTCTTTTGGAGAGAAAATAAACCACCCTGCAGTAGATGTTTACTGATTGTTTAGAGGTTGAGGAAAATCGTTAGGTCAGGATAGTGGTGGTGAAATAAAATATACATAAACATTGGTTGGGTGCTACAAGCAGAAGGAGGAAGCCTCTGGCCCATCAATGATCTCTCAAGGTATACAGAAAGATGACAGGCCTGAGGCTGGAATAGGTAGTCCTATAGGATTATTTTCTAAAGATGTCGACCCACCCTTTCCCTTATCAACTAGGGACGATTTGTAAGAAAGAGTTTAGTGCCGTTGTGTACGACGATTATGAATAAGAGTACCTATCGAATATAGCTGACGAGCCAACTATTGAAACAATACCTTCTGATAATAGAAATCTAAGTGCAATGCAAAATCAGGAGGTCGAAGCAGGAAAAGATGATGAGGCCACTGGAAGTTATATCCTACCCTTATGTTATGCCTCTTTTGAATTGATACGACACATGGTTAATGCCTCCAAGCAAAAGCAGAAAAAAATGGAGGTGATGCAGGCCAGAAGCTTTTACTGAAATTAAGACGGATTCAACAGTTTACAGATAAACACTTTTTTTGATACTCCATGTTCAGGAACGCCACCTCACACAGAAACAGTATACCTACTCGGTTCCATTGGAGAAGATGAAGACCTCCCTCTCAAAGCACATCAGGCCCTTTCTATAGAAATTTTGGGCAGAGAGAGGGATATTCCATTGGAGAGAGATTCTATAGGTCCTCATCTGCAGTATTCCAAGTGTCAGCCTAAAGACTCCCTAGAAGAAGGAAGCTCTGGGTAGCTTTCCCAAGAGCAGGTGCCAGAGCATGCTAGAGGTTGCTGTGATTTCTATGACCCCATGAACGAATACATGGAGGGTCTACGTGAAGGAAATGATTGGTCTCATCTCTGCCTTAAATATCAATTTGTTTATCATTTCCTTCTCCCATTATCTGTTTAATTTTTGTCCATCAAGCACCGTACAAGAACAAGAATATTAGGCAAGTTTCTTGATTGACTTCATTGGAAGTATGATTTCACTTAATCGCACTTATGTACAAAGTTAGGTAGAGTAGGTAGGAGAACATAATCTCAAATGTTATCGAGCATTTCCTTCATTATTGTTTTCAGTTTGTTTTCATTTTTAGTTACCAGCATAGGTTTACAGTATCTAGCATGATTTGCAAGAGTGGCATGAATTCGCTAAAGCAGTGGCATGTAGTAGAATGGAGATTTCAAAGAAAGACTGAAAGCAGAGCAATGGTTTCAGCACTTGGTGTATGGGGGTTCTTTGCTACCTCACTAGGAGGATAGCATCCCTCATGGATCGAGTTGTTAACACTCTGTTTTTAACAGATTTATATAAGGGCTTGACGGAGGTTCGATAGGGGTCCCAGTCCCTCAAATTTCATGTGACCACCCTTCAACGAGGAAAGCAGCAGGTGTGTTGTTAAGATTGGGCAGGGCTCATAATCAAATGCTGCGATTGATCGAAGGTGGATAAACAGCTCCAAACCACTTCATGCGAGCAAATATGCACGAGCAAGACTTCCATATTGGATTGTGAAACATGCTAATGAGCAGAGGATTTCGATGGTTGAGATGAGATCTAGGGTAGATCTTCGGCCCAAATTAATTTCATGATCTATACTTGTGCGGGTAAAACCGCAATCTCAAATCGTGAAAAAGTGGTAGAGGTCACGAAGATTGACGGTCGTGATGAGAAAAGGGATAAGTATATGGCTGTGGTTCATTTTGCAATGCAAAATAGCACAGACAAATGTCTAAGTTTCCCATTGCGAAAGACGGTGGGGCCCACTCGGATCGATGGTTAAGAATGTGTCACGATCGAGAGCTTCCCACGGTGTTCAGAAGAGAAGAGTTGGAAGCAGGATGAATGGAACGTGGATGGTGGACATAAAATATTCCTTTCATCAGATGACTGAGAAGACTCCTAAGTTAAATATTTACCATCCAGTGTGGAGATGACAAAGTAGGATACGTTCGCACGTATAATATGCCCCATTGCAGATTGGTCGATACCTCCGATGCCATTCAGGATATTCCTAAGGTGGAAGTCTTGTCCAGCGGCACCATTTTCTTGGTTCACAAGTGTGGCACCTGGTTCGTTTCAAAGGAAGTCGTGAGAGAGATCGAGGTTTGATATGCTGAGGTGACAAACCTGGAATTTACACAAGTTCGAGGGACGTGACGAACTAAAATAGCCTGACACCACCATCAAGGTAATTGAAAGGGTAGGAGAGGGTCAAATTTGCAAGCCTTGGAATGAGCCTAGCAGCCACGCGAAAATGGTTTAGAATCTTAGCCACACCAGATAATATGATTGAACATAAGGAGGGAAAAATCCCTTCCCTGGCTCCACACATGCCACCATTGTAGCTACTTTAATGGTATATCCCTTCCCGATGCCATTCCTACTTGCATTATATAACACCATCTTCTGAATATCTTTGAGACATGGAATTGTGTAGATGGTAAGAGATATAGGGTTGAATTCTGAGAAGTGTTGAAGTCTTTCATAGACGACCATAACTATGTGGTTCGAGAAATTGGTGCGACAAGGGGTAATCTTGGTAGGAAGACATGAAATCTATGTTCTGGTTATCCACACCAGAAAATCACCAACCACAGGGGTACAGATGTGAAATAACAAGAGGGATTCACCTGCTTCTACACAACTCGGTCTCTGGATGTGCAGTGCATGGGTTTTGAAATCCCAGCGACATCCCTCCAATACACCCAGTTGTATTCATGAACTCCAAAGTGCCAGCTCATAGTGGTGGTAGTACTGTTGGAGCAAATGTTCGTACTAGGACCAGGTGGGTTTGGAGCCTTCCACACCATTTCTAGAGGCTCCATTTGTTTTTTTGGTTGTGGGTGAGCAGAGGGTCAAACGCACACCTGGCTGCATGGCTCGCAGAAGAATCGTCCTCGTAAGAGGAAGAGGATAGTACAAGGATGATAAGCTTCTTAAGTCGCTTATCGTCACCAAGCTTTTGGCCACCTTTTCTCCAGCCACCTCTTATAATAGTTTTACCTGATCAAGGATGAGGTCAGGAGAATGGTAGAGGAAAGGATTCAAGTCTTCTTGTCAGCCTTTGAGCGACATGTGCTAGCTAGACAAGGAGACCCAAAATAGGTCTAGGATATCATGTGTGAATGATTGACCATCATCAAGCTGCGTGGGAGTCATTTTCACGAAGCAGGATGGTATGGGGCTCTGTAATTTCAGCCCGCGTTATCACGCGCCGCATCTACATGATGTTTGTTTATATTTGTAAAACATGGCAATAGTCCACTCCTTACACTATTAATGCCTGATGGTGACTTGTAACATCTTTAATTCGGTAGTCTCAGCAATAGGATTGTACAAAAACGCTCCCGATAGAGGGAGAAAGGAGCTAGTGAATTGGATTGGGAAACACTTCTGGGCTGAGGCTCCCCATTTGTAAAAATTGATACCTGTGTATGAATAAATTGCAATGAAAGAATTATTTCTCATGGAAGAGATTCATGTGTCGTTGCTTTTCCCAATATGTAATTTCCTTTACGTGTAAATGTGCTTCTTGTTTCCATCCCAGTTTGTTGATTGCTTTCATGCCTGCAACTTAGTGTATAACGATTAGTAATTCATACTCACTATTCTCTTGTTGTTGTTCCAGGAATTTATCAATTTTTCTTCTAAAGTTGCATGGAATTCATATTATCGATGCTCCATGGGATGGAATGTCCCTTATTTTCCTCTAATCAACTACTAAATATCTCCCGATTGGGAAATTAGCGGCTATCTTTCCTCTGTTTGCAATCCCATGCCATTCTTTCCCTTTCTAGTAATTTATTACACAGGTTTATTCTCCATTTTTCCATCGTTCCTTGCCCCCGGTAATCCCACCATGCAGCTATCCTCAACATACTTTGCCCCATTCAAGATCCTAACCCCCTGATCATGCTGATTGAAAATCCTATGCAGAGTAGTCTCTAGTGACACACAAGATTGACAACCTTATATGGAGTAAACTCCGGTGACAAATTAGAGATCCCTCTCTAACTGCACGAGGCTAGAGGCTTTGTCTAAAGTGCTTTTGTTGTTTCCCGGGAGTGGCCTCCCCTCGCTCAACCTTGGGGGCTCAAATCCTGGTGCCAACAAACTGGTGTTGTTGCAGGGGATGAACTTGAAGATCCTCCCTGGGAAGAACAACAAAGATTTAGATCTGGTTGTTGATGTTGAACAGTCGTCTAGACATCAAGAAGGTTGAGCACTTTTCACCTGGTGAATCCACTCTTGAAGGATTCATATTTTAGCGACTCCACTGGTGATGTCACCCAGAAATCTAATGACCAAGGAAGGCTAGCAGATCCCGCCTAGAAAATGGATCCCTCATAAAGCTTAGAAATGCATGACGGAAGGTCCAAGCACTCGATTCCATGTTTCTTCCATGATGCCTTATCATATCTTGTAAGTTTTCTCTTATCTTTTCTCATATTGATCAAAACAACCCTCTATAGCACACCTCATCCTAAGCAGAGCCATGCATATGTTCTTGTTTATCCTTATTTACAAACAAAAAGCATTGCGTCATCTTGTACATCTAATTTTGGGCTAGATATTTATTCGGGGGCACCTGATGTCAAAGGAAACCCCTGTGAAATACATGAAACCCCATACGATAGTTTAGCTATCATACCTAACCTTGCCTCCCCCATTTCTCCAAGCTGATATAAACCGCTACAATTCCCTCCTATCCTCCATGATTTTCACCTGAAATATTACAAGTACCTCCCTAAGTTCGATGGAGAATCTGAGAAATTGACTGCTAAGAAGCACGTACAAGGCTTTGAGCATTTCTCTAACATTTTCAAGATAGAACATGATGATGTATGCATGCGGGCGCTCGCTCTATCCTTGCAAGGAGATGCCAAATTCTAGTTCAAACACTTGCAACCTAAGTCCATCAACACTTGGGAAGAGCTTTCTTGCACATTCTTGAGGTTTTGGGGTAGGAGAAGGCCACTGGAAAAAATACTTTCACAGTTTTATTCCCTAAGGAGGCAGGAGGGGCTGGCCATATCTAGTTTTAATAGAAGATTTCCATGCTTTTATTATAACATGCCTAAGGGAATTCAACCTCTTGAGAATGCTGCTAAGATCTATCATGCAGCCGCCTTTTCCCATGACCTGTCCTTGCTTCTTTCGGAGAGAAAATCAAGCACCCTCCAACAAATGTTCGCTGATTGTTTGGAGTTTGAGGAAAACCTTGAGATGTCCAAGAAATTGGCAGGTCAGGACGGTGGTGGTGAAATAAAAGATACATACAAATTGGTTGGGCCCTACAAGCAGAAGGAGGAAGCCTCTGGCCCGTCAAATATCTCTCATGGTATAAAGAAAGATGACCGACCTGAGGCTGGAATAGGCTATCCCACAGGATTATTCTATGAAGATGGTGACCTACCCCATCCCTGGTCAACTAGGGATGATTTTAAGAAGCATTTTGGTGCGCTTGTGTACGATGAATATGAAGAAGAATACCTGTAGAATATACCTGATGAGACAGCTATTGAAACAATTCCTTCTGATAAAAGAAAACAAAGTGCAATGCAAAATCAGGAGGTCGAAGTGGGAAAGGACAATGATGGCACTAGAGGTGATATCCTACCCTTGTGTTATGCCTCTTTTGAATTGATATGACACATGGTTAAGGCCTCCAAGAAAAAGTAGAAAGAAACGGAGGTGATGCAGGGCAGAATCTTGTACATAAATGAAGACGGATGCAGAAGTTTATAGATAAACACTTTTTCTGATACTCCACCTTCAGGAACGCAACATCACACAGAAGGAGTATGCCTAATCGGTTCCACTGGAGAAGCTGAAGACCTCCCTCTCGAAGCACATCAGGCCCTTTCTATAGAAATTTTAGGTGGAGAGAGGGATATTCCATTGGAGAGAGATTCTGTAGGTCCTCCTTTGCAATATTCCAAGTGTCAGCTTGAAGAATCCCTTGAAGCAAGAATCTCTAGGCAGGTTTCCCAAGAGCAGGTGTCAAAGCATGCTGGAGTTTGTTATGATTTCTATGACCCCATGGCCGAATACATGGAGGGTCTGGGTGAAGGCAATGATTGGTCGCATCTCTACCTTAAAGATCATTTTTTTTATCATTTCCATCTCCCATTATCTATTTCATTTTTATCCATCAAGAACTGTACAAGAACAAGAATATTAGGGAAGTTGCTTGATTGGCTTCATTGGAAGTCTAATTTCACTTAATCGGACATGTGTACAAAGTTAGGTAGAGTAGGTAGGAGAAAATAAGCTCAGCTGTTATCGAGCATTTCCTTCATCACTATTTTTAGTTTGTTTTCATTTTTAGTTACAAACACATGTTTACAGTCATTAGCATGATTTCCAAGAGTGGCATGAATTTTCTAAAGTAGTGGCATGGAGGAGAATGGAGATGTCAAATAAATATTGAAGGTAGCCCAATGGTTTCAGCGCTTGGTCTATGGGGTTTCTTTGCTACCTCGTTGGGAGGATAGCGTCCCTCATGGAGCCAGTTGTTAATAGTCCATTTTTAATAGATTGATATAAGGGTTTGACGGATGTTCAATATGGGTACCAGTCCCTCGAATTTCATGTGACCACCCGTCAATGAGGAAAGTGGCAGGTGTGCTATTAACATTGGGCAGGGTTCATAATCAAAGGCTATGATTGATCAGAGGTGGATCAATGGCTCCAAACCGCTTCGCACAAGAAAATATGCATGATCAAGACTTCCATCTCGGATTGTGAAACATGCTAATGAGCGGAGGCCTTCAACGATTGAGATGAGATCTGGGGTTGATCTGCGGCCCAAATTAATTTTACGATCTATACTTATGCGGGTAAAACTACAATCTCAAATCGTGAAAAAGTGGTAGAGGTCGCAAATATCGATGGCCGCATTGAGAAAAGGGATAAATCTACGGCTATGGTTCTTTTTGCAATGCGAAATAACACAAACAAATATCTAAGTTTCCCATTATGAAAGACGGTGGGGCCCACTCGGATCGACGGCTGCATGAAAGGTCGATATCGATCGACGGTTAAGAATGTGTCATGATCCAGAACTACCTACGGTGTTTAGAAGAGAAGAGTTGGTGGCAGGATGAATGGAACATGGACGGTGGACATAAAAGGTTCCTTTGATCGGACAACTGAGAAGACTCCCAAGGTACAGATTTCCCATCGTATGTGGAGATGATAGTAGAATAGATGTTCACGCATATAATCTTCCCCATTGCATATTGGTCGATTCCTCTGACACCATTCGGGATATGCCTGAGGTGGAAGTCTTGTCCAGCGGCACCATTTTCCTGGTTCGTAAGTGTGGCATATGGTTCGTTTCGAAGAAAGATGTGAGAGAGATAGAGGTTTGATTTGTTGAGGAAACAAACCTGGAATTTACATGAGGTTGAGGGATGTGATGAACTAAAATAGCCTGACACCACCATCAAGGTAATTGAAAGGGTAGGATAGGGTCAAATGACCAACCCTTGGAACTAGTCTGGCAGCCACGCGGAAATGGTTCAGAATACCAGATAATAAGATTGAACATCAGGAGGGAAAATTCCCGCTCTGGCTCCACACATGCCACCATCGTAGCTGCTTTAAGGGAATATCCCTTCCCAAAGCCATTCCTGCTCGCACTATATAACACAATCTTTAGAATATATTTGAGACATGGAACTGTGTAGATGATAAGAGATATAGGGTTGAATTTCGAGAAGTGTCGAATTCTTTCATAGACGACCATGACTGTCTGGTTCGAGAAATTGGTTTTACAAGGGGTACTCTTGGTAGGCAGACATGAAATATATGTTCTAGTTATCCACACCAGAAAATCACCAACCAATGGGACACATATGTGAAATACCAAGAGGAATTCACCCGCTTCTACACAACCCAGTCTCTGGATGTGTAGTGCATGAGTTTTGACATCCCAACAACATCCCTCCAGCACACCCATCTACAGTCACAACCTCCGAAGTCCCAGCTCATAGTGGTGGTAGAACTATTGGAGCAAATGCTCGTACTGGGACTAGGTGGGTCTAGAGCCTTCGACACCATTCCTAGAGGCTCCACTTGGTTGTTTGGTCATGGGTGAGGAGAGATTCAAATGCACACCTAGCTGCATGGATCGTAGAAGAATCCTCCTCATAATAAGATGAAGACAGTACAAGTATGATAAGCTTCTTAAGTCACTTATCGTCACCAAGCATTTGGCCACCTTTTTTTTGGCCTCCTCCTATAAAAGTTTTACCTAATGGAGGATGAGGTCGAGAGAATGGTAGAGGAAAGGATTT
The DNA here is from genome assembly GCA_001517045.1 of Pseudotsuga menziesii. Taxonomy (NCBI): domain Eukaryota; kingdom Viridiplantae; phylum Streptophyta; class Pinopsida; order Pinales; family Pinaceae; genus Pseudotsuga; species Pseudotsuga menziesii. The sequence goes on along the minus strand of LPNX010601397.1, from coordinate 9,683 downwards.
AGGTCTTGTTGTCAGCCTTTGAGCGACATGCGCTAGCTGGACAAGGAGACACAAAAAAGGTCCAGGATAGCCTGTGTTGATCATTGACCGTCAGCACGCCACATTGGAGTCATTTTCACAAAGCAAGATGGTATGGGGATCTGCGTTGTTAGCCTGCGTTATCATGTGCTGCATCTCCATGATGTTTGTTTATATTTGTAAAACATGGCGACAGTCCAATCCTTGCACTGTTAAGGCTTGATGGTGACTTGTAACAGCTTTAATTCGGTAGTCTCAATAATAGAATTGTATAAAAATGCTCCCGATAGAGGGAGAAAAGAGTTAATGAATTCGATTGGGAAACATTCCCAGGATGAGGCTCCTCATTTGTAAAAATTGATACCTGTGTATGAATAAATTGCAGTGAAAGAATTGTTTCTCATGGTAGATATTGATGTGTCATTGCTTTTCCCAATATGTAATTTCCTTTACGTGTAAATGTGTTTCCTGTTTCCATCGTATTTTGTTGATTGCTTTCATGTCTACAACTTAATGTATAACGGTTAGGAATTCATACTCTCTATGCTCTTGTTGTTGTTCCATGAATTTATCAATGGTTCTTCTAAAGTTGCATGGAATTCATCTCACCGGTGCTCCATGCGATGGAATGTCCCTTCTTGTCCTCTAATCACCCACTAAATATCTCCTGATTGGGAAATCAGTGGCTATCTTGCCTCTATTTGCAATCCCACATCATTCTTTCCCTTTGTAATCATTTCTTACATAGGTTTCATCTCCATTTTCCCATGGTTCCTTTCCCCCGGTAATCCCACCATGCACCTATACTCAACATAATTTTCCCCATTCAGGATCCTAGACACCTGATCATGCCAATTGAAAATCCTATGCGGAGTAGACTCTGGTGACACACAAGATTGACAACCTTATGTGGAGTAAACTTTGGTGACAAATGAGAGATTTCTCTCTGATTGTGCAGGGCTAGAGGCGCAGTCTAAAGGGGTTCTGCTATTCCCTGGGAGTGGCCTCCCCTTGCTCAACCTTGGGGTCTCAAATCCCAGTGACAACAAACTGGCACCATTGCCGAGGACGAACTTGAAGATCCTCCTTAGGAATAATGACAAAGATTTAGATCTGGCTGTTAATGATGAACAATCGGCCAGACATCAAGAAGGTTGAGCACTTTTCACCTTGTCACTCCACTCTTGAAGGATTCAGACTTCAGTGACTCCGCTGGTGATGTGACCCAGAAATCTAATGACCGAGGAAGGCTGGAAGATCCTACCTAGAAAATGGACCCCTCATAAAGCTTAGAAATGCATGGCGGAAGGTCCAAGCACTCGAGTCCGCGTTTCTTCTAGGATGCCTTATAATATCTTGTAAGTTTTCTCTTATTTTTTCTTACATTTATAAAAACAGCCTTCTATATCCCAGGTCATCTTGAGCAGAGCCATGAACATGTTCCTATTTATCATTTTTTACGAACCGAAAGCATTGTGTCATCTTGTACATCTGATTTTGGCCTAGATCCTTATCTGGTGGCGCCCGATGTCAAAGGACACCCCTGTGAAATTCATGAAACCCAGCACGATAGTTTCGCTATCATGCCTAACCTTGTCTCCCCCATTTCTCTGAGCCGATATAAACCGCTACGATTCAGGTCCCCCAAGTACCTCCGCAAGTTTGATGGAGAATCTGAGAACTTGACTGCTGAGAAGCATGTACAAGCCTTTGAGCATTTTTCTGACCTTTTTGAGATAGAACATGACGATTTCTGCATGCGGGCGTTCACTCTAACCTTGTACGGAGATTCAAAAGTCTGGTTTAAACACTTGTAGCCTAATTCCATCAACACTTGGGAAGAGTTTTCTTGCACATTCTTGAGGTTTTGGGGTTGGAGAAGGCCACTGGAGCAAATACTTTCAGAGTTTTATTCCCTGAGGAGGCAATAGGGGGAGGCCATATCCAGTTTTAACAAAACATTTGCAAGATTTTATTATAACATGACTAAGGGAATTCAACCTCTTGAGAACGCTGCTAAGATCTATTATGTAGCTTCCTTTTGCCCTGACATGTCCTTGCTTCTTTTGGAGACAAAATCAACCACCCTACAACAGATGTTTGCTGATTGTTTGGAGGTTGAGGAAAACCTTGAGATGTCCAAGAAATCATCAGGTCAGGACAGTGGTGGTGAAATAAAAGATACATACAAATTGGTTGGTCCCTACAAGTAGAAGGAGGAAGCCTCTGGCCCATCAAAGATCTCTCATGGTATATAGAAAGATGACCGGCCTAAGGCTGGAATAGGCAGTCCTGCAGGATTATTCTTTGAAGATGGTGACCCACCCTGTCCTTGGTCAACTAGGGACAATTTTAAGAAGGATTTAGGTGTATATGTGTACGAAGAATATGAAGAAGAGTAACTGCAGAATATACTTGACGAGCAAGTTGTTGAAACAACACCTTTTGATAAAAGAAATCAAAGTTCAATGCAAAATCAGGAGGTCAAAGTAGGAAAATATGATGAGGGCACTGAGGGTGATATCCTACCCTTGTGTTATACTTATTTTTAATTGATACGATACATGGTTAAGGCCACCAAGCAAAAGAAGAAAGAAATGGAGGTGATGCAGGACAGAAGCTTGTAGTGAAATGAAGATGGATTCATTAGTTTACAGATAAAGACTTTTTTTGATACTCTGCCTTCAGGAACACTGCCTCACATAGAAGCAGTATGCCTACTCATTTCCATTGGAGAAGCTGAAGATATCCCTCTCGAAGCACATCAGGCCCTTGCTACAGAAATTTTGGGTGGAGAGAGGGATATTCCATTGGAGAGAGATTCTGTAGGTTGTCGTCTGCAATCTTCTAAGTGTCAGCTTGAAGACTCCCTGGAAGTAGGAAGCTCCGGGAAACTTTCCCAAGAGCAGGTGTCATAGCATGCTGGAGGTTGGCATGATTTCTATGACCCCGTGGCTGAATACATGCAGGGTCTAGGTGAAGGAAATGATTAGTCTCATCTCTGCCTTAAAGATCAGTTTGTTTATCATTTTCTTCTCCCATTATCTGTTTCATTTTTGTCCATCAAGCACCGTACAAGAACAAGAATATTAGGAAAATTGCTTGATTGGATTCATTGGAAGTATGATTTCACTTAATCAAACTTGTGTAAAAAGTTAGGTAGAGTAGGTAGGAAAAACTAATCTCACATTTTATCGAGCATTTCCTTCATTACTGTTTTTGGTTTGTTTTCATTTTCAATTACTAGCATAGGTTTACAGTCACCCGCATGATTTGCAAGAGTGGCATGAATTTGCTAAAGTAGTGGCATGGAGCAGAATGGAGATATCAAAGAAAGAGTGAAGGAGGCCCAATGGTTTCAACACTTGGTCTATGGGGGTTCTTTGCTACCTCACTGGGAGGATAGCATACCTCATTGATCCAGTCGCTAACAATCTGTTTTTAACAGATTGATACAAGGGCTTGACTGAGGTTTGATAGGGGTCCCAATCCCTTGAATTTCATGTAAACACCCTTCAATGAGGAAAGTGGCAGGTGTGCTATTAACATTTGGCAGGGTTCATAATCAAAGGCTACGATTGATTGAAGGTGGATCAACAGCTCCGAACTGATTCGTGCGAGCAAATATGCACGAGAAAGACTTCCATCCCGGATTGCGAAACGTGATAATGAGTGTAGGCCTTTGACGGATGAGATGAGATCAGGGGCAGATCTGCAACCCAAATTCATTTCATGATCTGTACTTTTGTGGGTAAAATTGCAATCCCAAATCGCGAAAAAGTGGTAAAGCTCGTGAATATTGATGACCGTGATGAGAAAAGCAATAAATATATGGTTGCAGTTCATTTCTCAATGCGAACTAGGATGGATAAATATCTAAGTTTCCCATTGCGAAAGATGGTGGGGCCCACTTGGATCGAAGGTTGTATGAATGGTCGATCTCGATCAATGGTTAAGAATGTGTCATGATCTAGAACTGACCATGGTGTTCAGAAGAGATTATTTGGCAGCATGATGAATGGAACATGGATGGTGGAGATAAAAGATTCCTTTGATTGAACGACTGAGAAGACTCCCGAGTTACAGATTTCCCATCCGATGTGGAGATGACAAAGGAGGAGACATTCACGCGTATAATATACCCCATTGTAGATTGGCTGATTCCTCCGACGCCATTCAGGATATGCCTGAGGTGGAAGTCTTGTCCAATGGCACCCTTTTCCTAGTTCACAAGTGTTGCACCTGGTTCATTTCGAAGGAAGCCGTGAGAGAGATATAGTTTTGACTCGCTGAGGAAACAAACTTTGCATTTACATGAGGCCGAGGGATGCAACGAACTAAAATATCCTGACACCACCATCAAGGTAATTGAAAGGGAAGGAGAGGGTCAAATCCGCAAACCTTGGAACCATCCTAGAAGCCATGCGGAAATGGTTCAAAATCTTAGCCACACCAAATAATATGATTGAACATCAAGAGGGAAAATACATGCCCTGGCTCCACACATGCCACCATCGTAGCTACGTTAAGGGTATATCCCTTCCCAATGCCATCCCTGCTCGCACTATATAAGACCATCTTCTGAAGAACTTTGAGACATGGAACTGTGTAGATGATAAGAGATATAGGGTTGAATTTTGAGAAGTGTTGAAGTCTTTCATAGACGACCATGACTATGTGGTTTAAGAAATTGGTTCGATAAGGGGTACTCTTGGTAGGAAGACATGAAATCTATGTTCTAGTTATCCACACTAGAAAATCACCAACCACTGGGGCATAGATGTGAAATACCAAGAGGGATTCACCTGCTTCTACACAACCCAGTATCTGGATGTGCAGTGCATGGGTTTTGACATCCTAGGGACATCCCTCCAACACACCCAGCTGCACTCACGAACTCTGAAGTCCCGACTCACAATGGTGGCATAACTCTTGGAGAAAGTGCTCATACTGGGTCCAGGTGCGTCCAGATGCTTCGACACCATTTCTAGAGGCTCCATTTGGTTGTTTGTTCATGGGCGAGCCGAGGTGAAAATGCACACCTAGCTGCATGTCTCGTAGAAGAATCATCCTTCTAAGAGGAAGAAGACAATACAAGGATGATAAGCTTCTTAAGTTGCTTATCGTCACCAAGCGTTTGGCCACCATTTCTCTGTCCACCTCCTATAACAGTTTTACCTAATGAAGGATGAGGTTAGGAGAATAGTAGAGGAAAGGATTCAGGTCTTCTTGTCAGCCTTTGATCGACATGTGCCAGCTGGACTAGGAGATGCAAAATAGGTTCAGGATAGCCTGTGTGGATGGCTAACCATCAGCACGCCACGAGGAAGTAATTTTCATGAAGTAGGATGGTATGGGGATATGCAATGTCATCTTGCATTATCACGCGCCGCATATCCATGGTGTTTGTTTATATTTGTAAAAAATGGTGATAGTCCACTCCTTGCACTTTTAATGCACGATGGGGACTTGTAATAGCTTTAATTTGGTAGTCTCAGCAATAGGATTGTACAAAAACGCTCCCTATAAAGGGGTAAAGGAGTTAGTGAATTGGATTGGGAAACATTCCTGGGCTGAGGCTCCCCACTTGTAAAACTTGATAACTATGTATGAATAAATTGCAGTGAAAGAACTGTTTCTCGTGGAAGAGATTCATGTGTCCTTGCTTTTCCCAATATGTGATTTCCTTTACGTGTTCTTGTTTCCATCCCAGTTTGTTTATTGCTTTCATGTCTACAACTTAGTGTATAACGGTTAGGAATTCATACTCGCTATGCTTCTGCTCTTGTTCTAGGAATTTATCAATGGTTCTTCTAAAGTTGTATGTAATTCATCTCATTGGTGCTCCATGCTATGGACTCTCCCTTCTTGTCCTCTAATCGCCTGCTAAATATCTCCGGATTGGGAAACCAGTGACTATCTTGCCTCTGTTTCTAATCCCACATGATTCTTTCCCTTCTTAATCATTTCTTACACAGGTTTTGTCTCCATTTTCCCATGGTTCCTTGCCCTCGGTAATCCCACCATGCACCTCTCCTCAACATAGTTTTCCCCCTGATCATGCCAATTGAAAATCCTGTGTGGAGTAGACTCTAGTGACACACAAGATTGACAACCTTATGTGGAGTAAAATCTGATGATAAACAAGAGATCCGTCTCTGATTGTGCAGGGTCAGAGGCGTAGTCTAAAGCAGTTCTGCTATTGCCCAGGAGCGACCTGCCCTCGCTCGACCTTGGGGGCTCAAATCACTGTGCCAACAAATTGGTGTTGTTGCCAAGGACAAAGTTAAAGATCCTCCCTGGGAAGAATGACAAAGACTTAGATCTGGCTATTGATGTTGAACAATTGGCTAGACATCAAGAAGGTTGAGCACTTTTCACCTGGTGACTCCACTCTTAAAGGATTCAGACTTTAGTGACTCCATTGGTGATGTGACCTAGAAATCTAATGACCAAGGAAGGCTGGAATATCCCGCCTAGAAAATGGACCCCTCATAAAGCTTAGAAATGCATGGCGAAAGGTCAAAGGACTCATGTCCACGTTTCTTCCAAGATGCCTTATCATATCTTGTAATTTTTCTCTTATCTTTTCTTAGATTTATCAAAACAATCTTCTATAGCCCAGCTCATCCTGAGCAGAGCCATGAATATGTTCCTATTTATCATTCTTTGTGAACCGAAAGCATTGCATCGTCTTGTACATCTGATTTTGGCCTAGATCTTTATCCGAGGGCACCCGATTTCAAAGTACACCCTTGTGAAATTCATGAAACCCCGAACGATAGTTTAGCTATCGTACCTAACCTTGTCTCCCCCATTTCTCCAAGCCAATATAAACCGCTACAATTGCCTCCCATGAAAAAGTGTTTATCTATAAACTGTTGCATCCGTCTTCATTTATATACAAGATTTTGTCCCACTTCACCTTCATTTCTTTCTGCTTTTGTTTGGAGGCCTTAAGCATGTGTTGTATCAATTCGAAAGAGGCATAACACAAGGGTAGGCTATCACCTCCAGTTCCCTCATCATCTTTTCGCACTCCGACCTCCTAATTTTGCATTTCACTTTGATTTCTTTTATCAAAAGGCATTGTTTAAACAGCTGGCTCGTTAGGTGTATTATGCAGGTACTCTTATTCATATTCGTCATACACAGGTGCACCAAACTTCTTCTTAAAATCATCCCTATTTTACTAGGGACGGGGCGGGTCGCCATCTTCAGAGAATAATCTTGTAGGATTGCCTATTCCAGCCTCAGGTCAGTTATATTTTTGTATACCATGAGATATCTTTGATATACCAGAGGCTTCCTCGTTGTGCTTGTAGGGCCCAACCAATTTGTATGTATATTTTATTTCACCACCATCATCCTGACCTGACGATTTCTTGGACATATCAAGGTTTTCCTCAACCTCCAAACAATCAACGAATATTTGTTGCAGGGTGGTTGATTTTATATCCAAAATAAGCAAGGATAGGTTAGGGGAAAAGGAAGCTGCATAATAAATCTTAGTAGCGTTCTCAAGAGGTTGAATTCCGTTAGGCATGTTATAATAAAAGCTTGTGAATCTTTTGTTAAAACTAGATATGGCCTCCTCCTCCTGCATCCTCAGGGAATAAAACTATGAAAGTATTTTCTCCAGTGGCCTTCTCCTACCCCAAAACCTCAAGAATGTGCAAGAAATATCTTCCCAAGTGTTGATGGACTTAGGTTGAAAGTGTTTAAACTAGACTTTGGCAACTCCTTACAAGCATAGACCAAACGCCCGCATGCAGACATTGTTGTGTTCTATCTCAAAAAGGTCATAGAAATGCTTAAAGGCTTGCACGTGCTTCTCAGCAGTTAAGTTCTCAACTTGTGCATCAAAATTGGGGAGGTACTTGTAATATTTCATGGGAAAAGCATGGAGGATAGGAGGCAATTGTAGCGGTTTATATTGGCTTGGAGAAATGGGGGAGACAAGGTTAGGTACGATAGCTAAACTATCACCGCATAATCCTTCTCCAATGGAACCAAGTAGGCATAATCCTTCTGTGTGAGGTGGCATAATCCATGAGAGAGATAGAGATTTGATTCACTGAGGTGACAAACCTGGAATTTACATGAGTCCGAGGGACACGATGAACTAAAATAGCTCGACACCACCATTGTTAGAATAATCAACCCATAGTATTTACCCACTTAGACATTATTTCATTTATTTTGTCTTATTTTCCTAGTCCATGAGTCCCACCATGTGCAAGTAGCTAATTTCCTATCCATAGAGGTCAAACTTGCCATTATTGACTCATGGAGCACTTGGGAAAGCCTTAGGAATCAAATCTGCTTTATTCCTGGCCTCCTAGGCGCCCTTCTGCTTTTTCTGCTTTATTGCCTGCTTTTTCAGTGTTTTAAGGCACATAGGAAAGCAAGACTAGGTGAGGTGAATCAGCTTTGTTGCCTCTTCCTCCTCCACTCTTTCCTCCATCAAAAAGCATGTATGAGCTTCCATCTGACCACTCTTTAGCTTTCCCATGTGCCCTTGCTAATTCGTGGGGTCCTTGATAGATTTTGGATCAGCGTTTTACACCTATGGGGGATTTGCTTATTTTGGGTAAGCCTGCTTTATGCTAGATTTGGATGCTTCCTTATGCATTCGATTTGCTCATGTATTCTAAATATTCAGCAGCCTATGTTATTACAGGGTTGGCTATTGTACACTCAGTTAATATAATTTTGTGTTACAGCTCCATATTCAGTCACCATTGTTGATAATTTGCATGATCAATTGTTAATTGCTGTGAGTGAAATTAATCTACTGCAGGCTTGAATTTCTACATGGTATCAGAGCCATTGTAGGTTGTTACTCTCCTCCAAAAAATTGTTTTGCAGGTTCGACATCAAGACTAGGAGCCTTCTACTGACAGCCGGGACAGATTTTCTAAAGCTATGGATTCACAGAAAACTATCCTCACTCCCTTCAACTATTTTGGAT
>LPNX010601389.1:617-12016 GCA_001517045.1 Pseudotsuga menziesii | reverse complement strand
TATCATTTACATTCAACTTCACCGTGAAATCAACAAGTCCAGGAAAATCTTCTAGTACAATGCCTTTACAGTAATGGACAAATAATGATGTTGAGTTCTTAGAGATCCTGTAGAGTGGATGCTTTAACCTCTTCAGTGCTACTCTGTAGTGCATATATATATATATATATATATATATAATCACACACACACACATATATATATATATCTAATCCATGGTGGTGAAGAACGGACATTTCCAGATCTGCTACTCGGCACGTTCAGGAATGAAAAGAATGTTTTAAATACATTTATATCAGTCTGTAATATTTGCTGATTTATTCCTTTTAGCTTGTCATGATGATGCTTGTTTTCCCATATTAATCTTCAAACCTAAGGCAACGCTAATGGGAATTACCGGGTTACGTTTGAGTTGCTTTCTAATACAAGGTTTCTATAATAAAACACCTTAAAAGAAGAAATCCATAACATTTGGAAGAATTCTGGCAAACCCCTGTTGTTGCTACAATTTGGAAAATACTAGGTTAGGTTCGAGTTTATTTTTAATATTGACAAAATAAAAGTTGCATGCAAAACAATGTCATGCCAAAAGGCCCTATAATATAGTTGTTTTGGAGAATAAATAGGAAGAAGACTGTCAGTGAGAGAAGCTACACATACCAATAATAATAATTTTGATATTACGTCGAGATAGGCGAGGCATGCAAGCAATGCATGTAGTGGAAGATGTAGGTACAATTATCAAAATAGTTTATTTATCCAAACTTATTACCTTTCTTTTTTGCGTTGACTTAGCCACTTTCAATTCACTAACTCTAAAATAGCTAATAAGTGTTGGCTAATAATGGTGACGACTCTTGGTATTATGTTTCATTAGGTTGCAACATCGCAAACTTGTGAAGCATAATACCATGAATCATCAACGTTGCTTGGATGAACACTTGTTATCTTTTGTGAGATATAGTTCATGTGGATAGAGTTCTTGAACTCTGTCCTCATGGACAGTTTTGTTTGATGATGATATTAACAGGTATGTAGAAAAAAATTTAATATTTTGAAAAAATAGTTATTGTAAGCGGATTAATTCATTCAATCACTTAATGAAAATATATTGTATAGTCCAAGCTCTCATGGTGTTTAGAGCTTGGGAATTACTGGTTTAGGTTCGAGTTGCTTTCTGATATAAGGTTTCTATAATAAAACACCTTAAAGAAGAAATCCATAACATTTGGCAGAATTATGGCAAACCCCTGTTGTCGCTACAATTTGGAAAATACTGGGTTAGGTTCAAGTTTCTTTCTAACCTAGGGATTTTATAATGATATTCAATGATCTATGGGTTAGCTTCTAGTTTCTTGCTTATAACAAAACATGGCTCAACAATCCTGCTCAGGGTAGCGACTGATTTTCATCCTTCTCCAACGGACCGAGCATACATGTGAGCAAAAAAACTCTAACTATCGTGGCTATGGTGGAACTCGAATCCTTCTCTAAACCTCCCTTAAGCATCTCATTTGGGTGGGGTCGGCTTAATAGATTATTTGGGAACTGATTGCTGAGATAACTCACATAAAAACAATCAAACCAATTTGAATGTGAACCAAAATGTAATGGGTTCATCCACTAATTGTAATGCTTAGACTGGATAGACTTCAGAATCCATATCAGCCAATATGGGTCAAATGCAAGTTAGTTGAAACCATCAAATTGGGTTTGTCATTAGCTGATCAATGTAAATGTATGCACAACGAAGACAACCCATGTTTGCAAGCTGATAAGGAAGGATTCAAGTTGGTGAAGAAGCAGGCAGTATAGACAGAGACCCTTTGGGTTGTTGGTAAAAGTAAAGTAATCAAGTAGGCAAGGTATATAAATGAGGTGTCTAATTTCTCACCCACACAAGATCTCGTTCACCATAACCGAGTGAGAAGGAACACATCACCACTGGACGAGAGAGTGAGGACCATTAAACCCCGTAAAAATGGGGGTTTGATTTATCCAAAGCCTAAATTGATAAGGCGGGATTGAAACATACCAACCCTGCACAACCTAGGTCTAAGCCTGCTCTAATAGCCTCTGCCTTTCCTCTATTGGATAAGAAACCCTAGAGATTTGCAAGACTATATTAATAATTTAAAAATAGACATGAATTAGGGCACAATACTCACAATTTTGGGACCCATTGTCTCGACTGACAATTGGCCTCCTTGTCTGCTACAAAACCACAATTATCCACTCTCCTTACTCTTCGTGGCTGGTCCAAATCGTTGCTCCCACTGATATTGTTCTCCGGAAAGTTGGGCAGATTGACCCTTGATCACTGAACGACAAGCACCCGACGAGATGCACATCACAGAGGAAATCTTTCTCGTGATCACTGAACACAAGCACCCGACGAGATGCACAGAAGAAGCTTTCTCGTGAAGATGAAAGGAAAATAGCGTGCCACAGTTAGTGTTTTTTTGTGCTTTTATGTTTTTGTTATTTTATTTATATATATGTATTATAAATAATTGTTTTATTATTATTTATATATATTGTTTTATGTTTTAATTTATTTATACTTTATTTTAGTTATTTATATATATATACTATGTTTTATTTATATATGTTTTATTTCTTTTATTTATTTATACTATGTTTTATTTATTTTTATATACAAAGAGGGGGGTGTATCTATGTGAGTCTTTATGTGTGCAGTGAATCTATGATGATGAGGATGAGGATGTCGCTGATGATGATGACGTCGATGATGATCATGATGTTATCCATGACGCCAATCATTATGATGATGATGATGATGATGATGATGCTGATGAAGATGAGGATACTGATTATGAGGATGAAGATGATGTTGATGATGAAGACGAAGATGATGATGATGAAGATGACGACAATGATGATGATGAAGATGATGATGATGATGATGATGATCGTGATGACCATCTTGATATCATATGAAATGATGAAAATGCTAACCATGTTGATGATGATGACGTTGATGATGCTGTCGATGGCGACAATGTTGTTGGTGATGATGACGACGACGACGACGTCAATGGCGACGACGATGACGTCAATGGCGACGACGACGACGACGACGATGATGGATGATGATGATGTTGATGGATGATGATGATGATGGTGTTGATGATGACGAAGATGATGATGATGAAGATGACGATGAAGATGGTGATGATGATGATGATGAAGATGATGTTGATGATGATGATGATGATGTGTGATGATGACGATGTTGATGATGATGATGTTGATGATGATGATGTTGATGATGATGATGATGATGATGATTTGTGTGATGATGATGTTGATGATGATGAAGAAGATGATGATGATGTTGATGAAGATGATGATGATGATGATGATGATGTTCATGATCACGATGAGGATGGTGAGGATGATGACGATGATGAACCACATGATGATGATGTACATGAAGATGATGATGATGATGATGAAGATGATGATGATGATGATGAAGATGATGTTGATGATGATGAAGAAGATGATGATGATGATGAAGATGATGTTGATGATGATGAAGAAGATGATGATGATGATGATGTTCATGATGATGATGAGGATGGTGACGATGATGACGATGATGACGATGATAAACCACATGACGATGATGTTCATGAAGATGATGATGATGATGATGATGATGATGAAGATGATGATGGTGATGATGAAGATGATGTTGATGATGAAGAAGAAGAAGATGATGATGATGATGATGTTCATGATGATGATGATGAACCACATGATGATGATGTTCATGAAGATGATGATGATGATGATGATGATGAAGATGATGATGAAGATGATGATGATGATGATGAAGATGATGTTGATGATGATGATGATGATGATGTTCATCATGATGATGATGAGGATGGTGAGGATGATGACGATGATGAACCACATGATGATGATGATGATGACGACGATGTGTGATGAAGATGATGATGTGTGATGAAGATGATGATGTGTGATGATGAAGACAATGATGTATGATGATGTGTGATGATGAAGACGATGATGATGAGCATGATGACGATGAAGATGATGATGATGATGATGATGTTGATGAAGGGCCCAATTCTTTTATAATCATTAAAATTTTATTTTTTCCCTTTTTGAGCTTGGATTCAATATAACAAAATATGATAGACCAATATGGTAACATTGTCGTCATCATTGTCATCACCATCATAAAAAAAGTCATAAATTCCTAATAAAAGAAAGAAGAGAACAATTATTTACTATCACATACACTTTTACTAAGAACCTTGACATATATCTTATTTAATAGCTATAAGGCACAAATATGCTATTGAGGAGACTCAAGCTTTGGTGGGTGGAATGACAACATTTAAACGACTTAAGAAGCCATTGTTGTGGCAATTTAACAACGTCTAAATATCTAAAATGATTTTATGTTTGTCACCAAACTATAAAGTTGTGGTAAGATCAAAGATATATGAAAAAATTGGAATCTGATATCTTTTCGTGAGCCATAAGGTATGTAAAAGATTAAAAAAAAACATTAATGTTATGTTCTACATTCTTAACATTGAGATATTTTTATTATAGCAATAAACTAAGTAAAAATTTTGGACATCAATTTTGCTAACTGCATTCTTCTATATAAATATCTTATTTAAATTAAATACTTTTTTCAAAATAAATTTAAAATATTCAAAACAAAAATATAATGATAAATTCTAAAATTACATATAAAATATTTTATGGAAATTAAATATTTCAAATATAAATAAAATTAAATATTTATAGCTATAATCACTTTATTTTTATTAGCAAATATCATGTCAAAAGAAAACCATGTGTGTTACTAACTACAATGTAGCTTATGTGCATTATCAAATGATAAAGGTTTAGGCATAAATCACTTTAAATTAATATTTATTTATAGTATTTGGAAATATAATTAACTCACACTATCAAGATATTACTGTTTTAAAACACTAATCTTCATGCTATGATGATGAAGATGATGATGATGATGACGACGATGACGACGACGACAATGATGATAATGATGATTTTGATGACAATAATGACAATGATAATGATGATGACAATGATGATGGTCATGATGATGAAGACGGTGATGACGACGTCGACGACGATGATGAAGATGACTATGAGGGTGATAATTATGATGATGAAGATTATGATTATGATGATGATGGTGATGATGATGATGATTATATATGATGAAGATGATGATGATGATGATTATATATGATGAAGATGATGATCCACATGATGATGATGATGTCCATAACTCTTTTTAAAAATAAATAAGATAAAATAATAGGTCTAATTAAATATTTACCTTTCATTATATTTCATCATTGACGATGACGACGATGATGATGAAGATGATGATGATGCTACATATGACGATGACGATGATATGAAGTAATTAATTTGATCTAGGTTTAATTTTAATGATGATGATGACGATGAAGATGATGATGATGGTGGTGATGATGACAATGATGATGAAGATGATGATGATAATTATGATTTTGATGATGACAGAGACGATAACGATGATGATAATTATCATTTTGATGACGACGATGACAATACTGATAATGATGATGCCAATGATCATGAGGATAACGATGTCATCTTCATCGATTATGATGAAGATGATGATGTTGGTGATGATTATGTTGATGAGGATGATGATGATGAAGGCGATACGACGACGACAATGATGAAGACGATATGAATACGATATGACGACGACGATGATGATGCTATAGACAACAATGACGATGCTATGAAGTAATTAATTTGATCTAGGTTTAATTTTAATGATGATGATGGTGATGAAGATGATCATGATGATGGCAACGATGATGGTGATGAAGATGATCATGATGATGGCAACGATGGTGGTGACGATGACGATAATTATGATTTTGATGACGACAAAGATGACGACGATGATGATAATTATGATTTTGATGACAACGATGGCAATATTGATAATGATGATGACAATGATAATGAGGATAAGTCATCATCTTCTTCATCCATGTCATCATCTTCTTCATCTAAGTCATCGTATGTAGCATCAGATCCAGAGTCAACATTGTAAGGGTTCGCCATATCATCATCGTCATCATCATTAGTTATGCTCATCATGTCATCGTTAGTATAAATTTCATCGGCATTGTTTGCTACACCATCGGATTAAACTGTTTCTTGGAGTACATCTTCTGCTGGATCATCATCATCATCTAACTCATGTTGATCATGCTCTGCATCATCGTATCCTTCTTCCATAGAACCCTCTTCATTAGCATCGTCTAGGTTATACTTTACCAGCCTTCCCCTTGGATCGTGTCTCACAACAAACGACCAGCCTGTTTTATCTGGAACCTCTGAGTAAAATACTTGTTCACATTGGCTTGGAAGAACATAGGGCTCTATTCCTGGCTCAAACAACCTTGTGTTTACCATGGTAAATCCATTATCATGTTCAATAATAGTTCTATCGGGATCATCTTGATTCAATCATAACATGTACCATTTGACAACGAATATAACTACCTTAGAGGATTTAAATTCACACTGTATAATATCTTCCAAATACCCATAGTATCGATTATATGAGACTTTAAAGACAGCTGATACCCCAGAATATGATGTTTTCTTTGTTTCATCCAATTTTTTGATCCGATATCTACCTCCATTGTAGACCATAGCCTTATGGTGTTTTACCTGCAATAAGAAATGCACAAAAAGATTACACAACCATTCAGTCCTTATGCA
The DNA here is from genome assembly GCA_001517045.1 of Pseudotsuga menziesii. NCBI lineage: Eukaryota > Viridiplantae > Streptophyta > Pinopsida > Pinales > Pinaceae > Pseudotsuga > Pseudotsuga menziesii. The sequence goes on along the minus strand of LPNX010601389.1, from coordinate 5,179 downwards.
GAAATACATGGAAAAGAAGAACATGTACGTCAAAATGTAATTTGCAAAATAAAAGATTTAGAGGGATTGATTAATCATATGCTTTCCATTTTATCTTTTACACCATATGCCAAATTGATTTCCCTTTCTCTTAGATTGCTATCTCCATTACATTGTGCTGCTTTTACCAATGAAGCCACACCTTCCCATGATATTCCATGACCTGATTGTTCGCATCATTCAATCCATACCTTCATCCAGTCAAGATTGTTTTCGATAACCATTCTCGACCAACTGTTTAATGACAATAACCATTAAAATGAAAGAAAGCTATAAATCTCATGAACAAAGTATATGCTCTTAATTGAAGCAAGTATGACTAGAAAATACAATTAGAATATGAAGGATATAATAAACATCCACTAGCTAATAATTACCTTTTAGCTTCCTCAATCTACCTTTCCCCTTCAGTTGCTCCCCTTCAAATTTTTTATTGGAGTCCGGATCACAAATGCGACGTAAATTGAGCTTTGACGCTAAAATAGGAAGATATTCACTAACATACAACATGTTTTGGTATACCGTATATACTTCCATCATAGAAACCTCAGCATGTGCTCGTTGTCTCACCAAACCCTTCATAAATTTCAATTGCCTCTCAACCATCCACATGGACCTTGAGTGCACAGGTCCACACAACTCAATCTCCTCAACTTGGTGTATGAAGTAGTGTTCCTGTGCATTGAAAAATGCCGATGGTAGATGGAAGAGTAAGGAAGTTGGAAAGAAGAACGTAATGTAGAAAAATGTATATTTTATAAATGTAGGAGATGAATTACATAATAGGTGCCCCGGTAATTTATACCGTAATTGGGGAAGAGATTAATTAACCTAGCTTAATAATTAAATTTGGCTTTCATTACATTGCCTTTCCCTTCAAGAAGCTTTTTCCTCAAATCTTAATTGACGACAATAACTACGTGAACTATCGCAACGTCTTTGATGTGGACATCTGTATGGGTTGTTACTGGCAGGTTTTATCCCTGGTTCTATTTCGATTATGTGTTCATATTTTCTGTTTGTTGGGAGCACCTTAGGTAACTCTTGAAACACCCTGCGATGTTTTCAAATTAGCTCTTGTGTCTCTAGTTGTTTGTCCATATCTCCTTCACTTGTTAGAATCTCCATTTCTCGACAATGAAGTATGTACTTTGGTGCATCTTTCCAATGTAGTTTTTCCATCTCATGTGTTGTAACCAATTGAGTTGGAGGTGGTTGGAACCCATATAATTTGTCTGTTTTCCCAAACGCATGGAATTCAATAAAATGGTCTTGGTAATTTGCAGAGTATGTACCCAAGGTTGGTAACCATTGTATTCCTAATACTACTTCGATTCCTCCCAGTGGTACCACAAATAAATCTAATTCTAAGTTATGTTCTTGCATTTGTAACTTAACCTTGTGACATCTTCCCACATTGTCAATCTTCTTTCCATCTTTAATATTCAATGTTTGCGGTTGGGAGATTCTGGTAATAGAGGTTAATGAGATTTGTGGGGAGTCATCCTCGATTCTTGGGTGGTAGTCTTCTTGGCTATTTACATCATTCTCAATTGGTTCATTGACTTCTAGCTCTGCTTCACAAGCATATAATTTCTTTTGTAAGCATATGTGCTTAGGATCCCATTTGTCTCCACAGAACTTACATTTTTCTTCTTTTATTGTCTGAGCCTCTAAATTGGGCTTTGTTCCTTCCCTAAGTTGAGGTGGTGTATACCTTGGATTTCTTGTGTATCCTAAATGGAGGGGATTCTTTTTGGAGTCGTATTGGTCGACATTTGTATGAACGGATTTGCTTTCATAAATCTCAGCTTTACGTCGTGCTTCCTCCATGGTAGAGATGTTGTGTAACTCTAGTTCGTCACAGATGTGTTGTTTTAAACTGTGTATGTAGTTCTATAGTCATTGGTCATTGGTTAACTCTGGGACTCGAGTTGACAACGCTTCTCATTCCTAGGTGTACTCATTGACACTATTTTTTTGTTGTAACCTTGTGATTTTGGCAAAGAAGTCTTTTTATTCAACGCCTTGGAATCTTTTGATGAGGTCATTCCTAAAGCTAACCCAGTCGTAAGAACATATTCTTGCAGTATTCTTCCACCATAAGTACCAGTTGTAAGCGCTGCCTTCTAGATGCATGGAGGCGTATTTAATTTTCTTGTTGTCATAATGGATGTTGTGGATGTCTAGGTATTCCTCGGCTTTGTTAATCCACGCTATGCATTGTCGTTCGTCCCCATCATATTTGGGTAACTTGAATTTCACCCATATTTGGCATCCTTGTGTATACGCATTAGAGGAAGACATGTTGAATAGAGGATCCGGCTACTCCGAAGTTCTTGGAGAGTTTGGTTGCAAGTCATTCAAGATTTGTAATCTGTCCAAGATGGTGGTTAAAACTGCTTGATTTTTATTTTGGTCTTCTTGTAGAGTGAGGAAGCTATTCTCTATTCGTGATGTAAATTGTGTCCGCTTTGATGTCAAATCGTTATTGGTTTGTTTGATTTTTACGTGGAGTTCCTCGTAATTCTTGTTAAGTTTCTCATTGGTTTGATCGAACCGAGCATCCATTGATCTGGTGATTGCTGGAATCTTCCCAGTGCTGAATGTGGAGTTATTTTTATTTGTTGTATAATGCCAGCTCCCCGCCAGGATTTATTTCCCAATAAAAATTAGATAATTTGTACTCTAATTTTTTTATATTGGATAAGAACAAGGCGAAATATATATTTTATTTATTGGGGAACAAAAGATTTATGTATATAAAAAAATTATTATATATAATATTATTATGATTGAATATATATATTTTTTATATTTATAATATATATTAAAATAATATAATAATATTATATTATATTATATGACATTTGTTTTTTTGTAGGTTGGAGGCTGCTGGGGTGGCGGTGGGCAGAGACGAGACTGAGCGAGCGGATGGAGGTGTGAGGGCAAAAAGGAATGGAGAATGGAGAACGGAAGGGATGGCGATGTGGATAGAAGGAAGGAAGAGGGGGATTGGAGCAATATCGGGGGGGAATGGCAACACGAAAAGGGGAATGGCAGCGTGGAGGGATGGAGGCGTTAGTAGGATGGAGCAACAACATGGAGGGGATGGAAGCGCGGAAGGGATGGCAGCTTTAGCAGGATGGTGGCAGCGTGAATGGAAGGAAGGGTGAAGGGAGAGTGGATCAGACGACGAATGAGGTAGGCGGAGGGTGCTGGGTGACTGGAGTAGGGAGCAGGAAGGGGCGGGTAATGGAGAAGTAGCATGAAGGATGGGGGATGGAAGTTGGCGCATGTGCATGAAATCTACAGGATGGAGCTAGAGGATGTAGAGTGGGGGAAAGTAAAGAGGAGGTGGGTGCAGCAGAGGTGGAAGTTGGGAGTGGTGGTGGGATGGTGCCGAGAGTGGAGAGGATCTAATACCAATGGAAGAGTAAGGAAGTTGGAAAGAAGAACGTAATGTAGGAAAATGCATATTTTATAAATGTAGGAGATGAATTTATACCGTAATTGGGGAAGAGAGGTGACTTTTCAAGTCACCTCTTAGTTTATTTACATTAATTAACCTAGCTTAATAATTAAATTTGGCTTTCATTATAGTAGATGCTTCTGCATTTCACACATGAGACGAGGAATTTCTCTCCTCCAATACTTTATATCTTCTTTATGGATTTCTTTAGAGGTCAACCATCTACAAGTGACGCAAACCAATAATGATATTTAACAAAAATAAACATTAAATTCCAATATATGCTGAAATAGTGCACAAAAAAAAATATAAATTATACGGAGAATTAAAGAAACACTAAGTGCATGCAAGTAATCGCTAGTTACCTCATGTATTTACCAAGATCATATATAACTTGTTTGACATTGTTGTTGAATTTGTCTGGGAGAGAGAGAGGTAGAACATACTATATCAATATACAAACGACGCCATTTATTAAACAAAGAGTATACAAACAAGAAAAAAAATATACGCAGTAAATTGACAAAAAAAAAATTATATGGACATAACAATAATAATTAACTTGATGAAGACATGCTAATCATGTGTTTTGACCTTCGCAAAATCACCTTTTTTGGTTATGATATTCTTCAAGTTTGCACAAAATCCAGTGGGAAATTTAATTTTCCACATTACTTCTTTGAAAACATTGCTTTGTTGCTCCATAAACATCCATGGAATTGAGTTTATATTAACTTGTTCTCCATTGGTATGAAATTGGATGACGTATTTCATTGCACGGTTTCTTTCTTGAATGTCTTTGCAAGCTTTCACAACTTTATCTTTTCCCCCCCTTAGCTCTAGTAGTCACCATAAGGTTTCAGTAACATTCTTTCCAATATGCATTGTATCAAAAAAATGAGCAATTTGTAGGTGCTCATAGTAGGGCAACCTGCTGAATTGAATAGGATAACTTTTCATTCCTCGTGGAAGCCCATTAATGCCTTCATGATCACGATGGACATCATGAATATTATTTTATAAATAAATTACATCATAAATCAAATATGTC
>LPNX010601388.1:0-11521 GCA_001517045.1 Pseudotsuga menziesii | reverse complement strand
GAAGCAATGACACTGATGAGTTTGCTTGTATTGCTTGTGTTGCTTGTGTTGCTTGTGTTGACAGGCTGAATAGATGTAGTTGGGTATTGCACCCTAAAGGTTAATGGTAAATGGTTGTTGGGAGGGGTTGCGGAGTAAGGGTTATTGTTGATATAAGTGTATGGTTGGTATAAGTGTATGTGTCATTGTTGACATGAGTATATGATGGGCTGTGATATGCCTAAGGATCCATAGTAGATCCTAGACCTGGAAATGGTCGTGATAAAGTTCTAAGCCCAGTTGACATGGTTATGTACTGGCTGGACATTAATTATTTGATGTTATGGGGCAGCCTGCGTGCTGACCTAACATCTGAGTCCATAGGCGATCCCAAGGCTTGCCAATCAAAGCAGGATCCTGTGGACGAACGAGGAAACGCACAATACAGATAAGTATTGGATTATTTTGCTTATGAATATACATGTGTATGTGATTTGGATATGATGTTTTAAGCTCGTGTTCTAGAAATGAAAACTAATGAGAATAAACTAAACATTTGAATCTATTCAATGTTGGATATAGGTATCGCTAGGAGTGAGGATTATGAGAGCATCCTAGAGGTGCATGAGGACATGTGACTATCCTGGAAAGCTCGGAATGGGTGGTAATGAAAAAGGTGCTAGTAAGACGGGGGAGTCCTAGCAGCTGAAATAAACCATGTGGAGAGACTCCATGGTTTAGAGGTCTGGAATAGACCGAAGACACTAAGTGTCATGACCAAGAAGGATTGGTCCAACATCCACGGTAAAGTGAAAGAGGCTAAGAGCATGAAAGGCCACAACGGTTGTGTGGGTTCCAAGATGGAACAAATCGAAGAGGGAAAAAAAACTCTTACTGCTCTCTCTTTCCTTTTGATTATATATATATATATATATGTTTATGCATTGTGAAAACAAAGGATTGTTGAATGCATGTATGATTGAGAATGAAATGTGTGTATTTGCTTAAAGTAAGTTGTGAATGCTGGAATAGTTAATTCCCTGCCCAAGAATGGACATGAAGGAGACCATGTGCCCGTTGGGGAAGGCATGAAGAATATGAAAGTTTCCTTAATGGAACCTGAATTGTCATGCCAATTGGGTAATTAACTAACTGATTTTGATATCTATATTATGCTTGGTCTGATAGAATTTCAATGGTGCATTCCACAGGTGAGAAAAGTGAAACCAGGTGGTGCGCATTGATCATGGCAGCAAATCAAAATTTGTTGGACTTAGATGGAAGTCTCCTTCAAATGATTGCCAAGACCCAAGAGCACCTTGGAGTGATTCTCAAGATACAGAGAAGGCAGAATGAAATGAACCACCAGATTTTGCAAGACTCTATTGGTTTGCAAAGGGAGGTGAAAAGCCTTTTGGGAGCAATAGACAAAGGAGAGGAAGGTGGATCAACATCGGGACAATTGTCCAAGCTACCCGATAAGAAACGGTCCAAGCACAAAGACTCAAAGGAAATTGAGCAGGTAAAGATGAAGCAGCCAGTGAAATGCTGGAGATACGGAGGACATTATTTACGTCGGGACTGTCCAATGAGGGAACATGATGAGGGAAATAGCCACAAAATTCCTAGACTTCGGGATTAGCTGGAAGTTGGGAACCAGCAGGGAAATTCTGTGGAAGCCGAGAGGCTTGGTCTTGAACGTTCAAAGTAGATGATTGAACGTGGGACAGATCTGCAAATTTTGAAATTTTGATGTGCAATTGTATATGTATTGTATAAATGTAATGGAACACTGAGGACGGTGTTATTCCAAGGGGGAGGGGAATGTAATGTCCCCGGTTTTGACCCCGTTTGCATGATGTATATATTGTAATTAATCGTGGTGAGGAGCTCAAGTAAAAAGCCCACCATTGATTTGGTTGCGTATGTTTCAGCAATAGAGGCAGTTGCCGATGGTATCTCGTGCTATTTGGCACATTATAATTCGGCATCATGTAAATACGCACATCAATTAAAATAAACCACAACCAGCTACGACAGTGCAACATTGAATGAAAAGGGCATGGTTCCAAAGGATAAGGGGTGGGGGATGTCAAACCTTGGTTATGGGGGAAAAACCCAAGTTTTGCCACCTTGTTGATTTTCCATCTTCCCTTGTCAACCTCTTGAATGTTTTGTTGGGAAGCTGAGGAGTAATGGCTGCTGGTGGTTGAGGCAGTTAATTCCTTTGGGAGTGGGGTGGCAGGACTGTCAGTCCTTTGCCCACCTTCCCACTCCACCCACGCCTGCCCATTTTTCTCCCTCACACACTCTTTCCTGGTCAGTTCACTCTCACCACGATTTTGTTTTTGGGGATCCTTCTCACGCACAGGCTGGGGGGTGGTTTTGGTCTCAGGCAGACATTTTCTTGGCTCCACGAGTTGCTGAGCACCCACGCACTGAAATTTCATGTCCTGGCTGTTGATTGTTCATCCACGTACAAAAAGCGGAGTTGTTTTCTCCTCACGCAGGGCCTCCATTGTTGTGCAATCTCACGCAGAGGGATTCTTCCCCCGTTTTTCCTCTCACGCACAGGAATTTCTGGGTTTTCCCACATTGTTCTTTTCCCAGCGAAATCGTGGGTGCTGTGGCTATCGAAAGTCGGTATTTTTCCCTTTCCTCTGTGTGGTATTTATGTGTTTTTCCCATGATTTTGTTGCTTGGGACGGGCTGTATTCCCCACGTTTGTTGTGAGCTGTGCTCACTGAAACATTTCAAGGCTGTTGTTTCCCCACGTTGTTGGATGTGTTGCTGGGGTATTCCTTACATCTTTGGGGCTGTGGTAATTTTGTTTGAAGAGTCATTTTGGCCACGTTAGGGCCAAGAATGACTCAGAATTTATTTTCCCTGTTTAAGATGTGACAGCTAAGTAATTGCCTAAGTGCAATGGTTAGTCTTCGGACTGTGCTGGCTTGGCTTGTCTGTTGAAAGCTTGTGAAACCCAGCTATCTTGGTTTGCTGTTTGTGCCCCTTGGCTATGTATAAGCCTACAATTGACCCTTATTCCAGAGGAATCATGCCCAGCTCGGGGGTGGCAGCGTTGCTGAGAGACTGATGAGCACGCTGGCCTATGGTTAGGTGGGACGTTGCAGTGGCGTAGCTGGTTGTGGGTTAATTCTTCATCAAAAGATAAGTATTGCCGGTTACTTCATCTCTGTAATTTATATTGATGTTAAATGCTGGAATGTCTATGTTTGCTTCCCCTGATTGTTTGAAGGACTGTGCATCCTTATATGATTAATTATGCCTATTGTTTAGGTTTTAATTTTAGCATTGATCTCCTCTGTTTTATGTTTCATGGGCTGTTTTCCCGGTTGTGTTGATGTTCGTCGCGTCCTCTTCGCCGGTTGAGGGACAGGGACGTGACAGAAGCTTGCGGAGATTGTTATACCATTAATATGATTATTACGTTAAAACTATATCTATGATAATATTCTTTGTGATGTTTATGAAGGGATATTATCAAGCATGTTATATTAAATTTACTTTTAGATTACAATGTAAACAATTCATGAACTCGATTGAGAGATGAAGACCATGGTTAATATGATATAGAAGATATAGATTGGATAACATGTTATATATATAGATTTAATGGTATAACAACTTCAGGAAAAAAAGGTTCATAGTGAATAATATATGTGATATCATATTTTTTTCACTTTATATATAATCATTGGGGTGTCTATTTTTCCTTTCCTCTATACCTTCTATTGTGATATGAAAATTTATGGTGTACATGTGTGTGTATGGATGAATCTATGCATGGTTCTAAATACCGTTAATATGTATGGTTACTATTTATCGATGAGATGATGTTTATCTTCATGGTTGGAAAATTCATGAGAATGCATAAATTATCACACTAATATTTGCAATATAACACTCAATATGCATTATGTAATGAAATTAATACTAATTCTTTAAATTGATTATTTCTTGGTATTTGCAGGAAAATGGTGAACATGACTACTTAGATGATGATTCTAATTATGTTTTCACCAATGTACCAAAGAAAGATATTGCTGATAATGATGCAAATGGATGAAATGAAAATTATGATGGATATGTTTGGATGGATGATGATGAGGATGAGGATAAGGAGGAGGATGTTGACGATGATTGTATCCATTGATGCTACTATTGACATTGTGGATTTTTTTTGCTTTCTCCATGATACTAGACACATATTGCTATTTTTGTGATGATCCAAGTTCATACTACATTTTGGGTCATTTTGATGTGTACGGTGGATTCATGTTGACATATAAACATTGATTATTGTTGATCATTTTGACTTTTCTAGACATGGATATTAAAAAAAAATTGTCGTTATATTGGTCTTTTCAATTTAAGTATTGTAGAAGGAGCAAGTCGATAAGTCGACTTAAAGGATAGANTTTGACTTTTCTAGACATGGATATTAAAAAAAAATTGTCGTTATATTGGTCTTTTCAATTTAAGTATTGTAGAAGGAGCAAGTCGATAAGTCGACTTAAAGGATAGCCGACTTAGTCGATCAGCCAACTAAGTCGATGAGTCGACTTAGTCGATGAGCTGACTAAGCCGATGAGTCGACTTAGTCGATCAGCCGACTAAGTCGGTCGGCCAACTAAACTAGACATTAGGTCGGCNGTCGATGAGTCGACTTAGTCGATGAGCTGACTAAGCCGATGAGTCGACTTAGTCGATCAGCCGACTAAGTCGGTCGGCCAACTAAACTAGACATTAGGTCGACCACCTAAGGTTGCATCGATTCACTAAACCGACAGGTAGTTATTTTGTAACCATTATATAATCATATATATTAGGCTGTTAAACCAGATAAAAACTCAGTTTAGTTCTATGTGTTATATGGACTCATTTTGTGTAATATAATCTGTTACTTTACCTATTTATTCTTATCTCTTGTCTTTGTTTTATATGTATGTTTTAGTATGTATTATTGGTAACCTTATGTGATCTGTGATATTGCAACATTGGTTTCTTTGCCGGTAGTACATGTCTGAAATGTATGCAAATAGATGATACTAGAGCAGGAGATTAAGGACTGGTGGGAACACAAAATTGCAAACTAGTTGTAGAATTACGCACGAAGGAACAGATTAACAATCGCACAAGCAAAAGAAAGATTTTTCACAGAAATGCACGAAACTTTTGTCGAATCAGTGCCCCAACTTTTGAAGAAACTCCTGGATGAGAAAGCCAGAAGGAACAAAAGAACAACAGTTGCCGGAAAAACTGATTCGAGGAGGTAGTACAAACTTGTCGGAGTGGTTTGAGAAAATCACCGACGACTTCTGTGAGGAGCAAGCACTCGAAGACAGAACTTCGGTGGAAACAGTCAAGGAGAAATTTTACACAGATCTCACCAAGCAATTTTTGTGTTCCTTACCAACCTTGCTGTTCAAATTCCTGATCAAGAAGGGAGTAGGACATATTGTCAAACATTGTCCAGCACTTCACGAATTACCATCAAACTCTAACTAGGCGGAGAAACAAAGGAAGTGGGAAAAATTTATTGCAGAAAGGGAGTGGGAATATTTCCTAAGAAAATAGACCAGACTATCTGGGCTTTCTAGAAGCATCAGGTAGGCTATGGGGGGTTAGCTGGTCATATGTCGAGATAGAGTAGAGTGGATTCTAGTCGACTAGAAATAGATACCATTCACCAGTAATGAGAATTCGACCAAAAGGGAACTCAAGAGAATAGTATCATACAAAGGTATGTCCGATATTCAAAAAATAGAGAGGGAAGAGAGACAAGAGAGAAGGGAAGCAAGAAGAGAAAGAGCCTTAGAGTTGCATAGAGGAAGGAGTCCTAGGGAGACCGACCAAGAATAGAATCCACCAAAGTCGGGTTATGACCGACATGAAGAAGGCGTGGAACAAGAGGCGTCCTTTACGGAGGAGGAATTATGGATAGAGCATCCAGAAGATCTCCAATTAAGAGCTCCCCATGACAGAACAACCCTCTCTTCGTTGAATCCGCGTACTCGGATCCAGACTATTGTCAAAGAGGACCTTTGACTACAAGCTAGTGATTTTAGTATATGGAGTCGACTAGACGACGAAACATACACTGGACGACACCTCATTTAACGCTAACCAGAGGAAGGGAGTTGGGTGACCTTTCAAGCGGCACCCTCCAATTGAAGTATTTAGTTACTTTTATCGACACATGATAGAGCACCCCCATCACCAAATACAGCTTTAGAAGACACAAAACATTTAGAACTGCGGACAAATAGTTGCAGTGGACCATCGATAGCAGAAGTCGACATCAACCAACTCCCAGTCGATGAAAAATTGACAACTGATGGGAATGAAAATTTCGTCAACCATAGTCCCATAGAGATGATTAAACCAATAACCCCACCACCTCCATCACTACCACCTCCTGAGAGCAGTGACATTAATTCAAACATGGGTCACAAATCAGCTCACATTCCTCTATATGAGGGGGATGAGGACCCCAGATGACATTGGTTCATCTATGAGTCGACTTGGGAGGCCAACCAAGTTACAGACGAAGATAGTCAAATGCACAGTTCATCGGTGCCTTGAGGAAAAGGGAATTGACCTAGTATATGACCTTTTGGAAAAGAAAACCTAGATCAACCAAAGCCAATATTAAGGCACAATTTTTATCATTTTCCAAAACTCCATATCCCAAACACTTGGAAGCAAAAACACTAAAAACTACATCACAGAAGCTAGGGGAAACTATCCCTGACTATGATAAGCATTGGAAAGACCTTTTGAGCCAGCTGGACTATGTTATAGATGAACAATTGCTAATCCAGTGGTTTCTTGCAAGATTATCTCAAAAATTGTGTCGACGCATCAGTTTGGAAACATTCAAATCTTACAAAGATGCTCTAACAAAATCTATTTAAGTGGAGATCGACGAGGACATACCCGCTTACCCCACAGAACACAGATTGGAAGAACAGTTTGATAGTGTATAGAAGTCTTTAAAGGATTTAAACCTCAAGAATAAGGATATTTGGTGCACCGAATGCTGGACGGCCGGCCACTCCAAAGACAACTATTAACAGGAATACAACTAATAGGATGTTCGATTCATGCAGACCAAATATTTTTGTGACATTTTCTAGGAGCATGGGGATCACTTGACAAAAGATTGCCTGTTCAAAATGAAGAACGGAAAGGCATCCTGGTGTGTAATCTGTGAAACCAAAAATCATAACATGGTCGAATGTCATTTGAACCTGAAAAACCAACAAAATTACCATGCAGTCTACAAAACCAACACAGTTGCGCAAACCAACAAGCAAAACAATTTAGCAAATGATCAGAATGGTCAGAGATATGAATCGATGATACGAGTGCTGGTACGACAATTGACATGCAAGCTATCGAGGAAGAGTTCGATTCCTTGGGAATCGTGACATCCGACCACGTCGACCCATCCAGTTCTTTACCTGTTATAAAGAGGGACATCGGTATGCAGACTACTTGTATAAAGACAGAACTGACCTCAAATTTTGTACCCACTGTGGAGTAGGGGATCACTCACTAGAGGATTTCCCTACCATGTTAGAAAAAATAAATACAAAGAAAAATGTTAATGTCTTGTCTTGTGTGCAAAAAAATGATGTAATAAACACAAAAAATTTGCATATTGTAACTCGACAAGGAACAAAAATAGGAGCTGATAACACAGGAATCAATAAAATAAAAGAGAAAACTATATATCCTGATCCACTGAAAGAAACACAAACATACAAAGAAGCAACCAATGTAGTCAAAGAAATTGCATGACAAGAACAAGTTCACGAAACTCTACATAACACCATAAATGAATTAATCCATCTCGTACAAGAAGATAACTCAGTCTCTCAGTTCATATATTTGATGTATGAAAGAAAATGTACCAACCCTTAAAAGCAAATGAAGAACATTTGCAGCTTAAATAAAAAAGACAATGGTGATGCCGACCCACTTGTCGACCTGGAAATCGAAGAATACCATGTCCGACAAGTAGTGCTCAACTTTGGATCATAATTGAACATCATGATTCGTGACACTTGGTAACAAATGGGTAGACCTAGAGTCTATGAGTTAGGCATATACCTAAAACTAGCCGACCAGGGCCTAATTGAGCCTATTGGATTCTGGAAAAACGTCGACATGACTATAAATGGAATCTCTATCAAGGTCAAATTCAAAATCATCAACCCAAAGGAAGGATCCAGTACCTTCCCAGTGTTAGTCGACCGACCTTGGGGTATAAAAATGAAAGCATCGATATCCCTGGACAAGGAGCGAATCAAATTAAAAGGAAATGGAAAAAGGTCATTGTACCTATTCACACATCTCAAGGAGAACCTTGGACTAAACCTATTGATGAAGAAGTCGATGTCCAACAACTCTACCGTATCCAAAATAATGTAGATTACATCGAACCAAATATCCATGGAGAACTTCATTTAGGCAACCAAGACTCAGTTGGTTATGATTTAGATGCCGAATTATATGATTGGGAGATCGAGAACTACAAAACACAAGTAAGAGGGTGCTGGAATATACAAAAAGTGTAGAAAAATCCCACCCAACAGTGCTTCATAGTGTCCAATGTCCCAAAAATCTTTGAGAAAAAAATTAGGGAATACCCTACCTTACAACCTACAAATGTAAATACTACACAACTACCAAGATACAAGGAAAGGGAATCACCAGTCATGCATGTCAAACAAGTTTCCAAAAATATTGGTGAACATTGTCACGTCCCCATCCCTCCAAGAGAGCAGAGAGGATGCAAACCATGGCTTAAACCACCCAGGCTAAGAGCCCCATGAACATGTACAGGCCATAAATTCCTGAAAAGAATGCTTAAACAAAATCTCTGAACTAGAGTATGCACATAGGAATATCTATCATATACAGATGCAATTAATCAACATACACAACTACCATTATGTGTCTTGCACAGCGGAATCAACCATGCATTCAAACAAGCATTCATCTCAACATGTTCATTTTAATTCATTAACAGAAATATGGTTGCAAAAGTAAAAATAGGCAAGATCACTTATCTTATGAGGAACTCGATCCGCAACCAGCTACGTCGCTGAAATGTTCCACCCAACCATAGGCCAGCATGCTCCTTAATCCCTCATCAGCGCTGCCAACCCCGAGTTGGGAATGATTCTCCAAGGAATAAGGGAACTAGCAGGCTTACACATAGCCAAGGATGTACAAAACACATAGCCAAGCCAACAGAGTTGGGTTTATCAGGCCCTTAAGGAGATGGAGAAGGAAAATTGCTAAGCTGGTGAGCTCATTACAGAGCCAAGAACACCTACACCAGAGCTTGCCTAACCTCTAAGACACCCAAACACACCCAACACAAGGAATCAGTCCCTTCTCTGCTACACAGTCCCTCAGGCCCTGCATTCCCTTCCAGTGCTATTCAGGGGTGATGGAGAAGAAGGCCAACCCTCTAACTCTATCTGTGTTGTTTCTGGCCACCAGGTTTATCAAGCAAATCTAAGCCAACATCCCTGCTCCCTACATAGTCCGAAGACCAACCATTGCACTCAGGAAATCAAGTCAGCTGCCACAGCTTAAACAAGGAAATGAATTCTGAGTCATTCTTGTCCCTATCGTTGCCAAAATGACTCTCAGGAAAATTTACAACAGTCCCCAATAGGTAAAGAAGGCCACAACAGCTGCAACCAACGATGTGGGAAAACACAGGCCATCCTGGGCAATGAAATCACCAAGAAAACATATACAGACCACGCTGGGGAAGAAATTACAGTTCCCCATCCTGTGGGTGAGTGTGATCAACAATGCAGAACCCACAATCTGCCTGTGAGTAAAGGATACGGCCACACTATGCACAGATCCGCAGAGGAAAACTGCTGCGTGGGTAAATCCAGCAAAATCCTGTGCATGAAGACCAAAAACGGGAAGGAATCCCTCTGCGTGAGAATGCACAACAATGGAGAGGATGCGAATTTGCAGGAGAAAATCGCATGGGTAAAACCCAAGAAAAATTCCTGTGCATGAAAACAATGAGCGGCCAAATGGGAAGTGCGTGAAGGTGAACAACTACCAGGAGGACGCGAAAATTGCAGTGCCTCGGTGCTCAGCAACTCGTGGAGAGGAAGAAGTGTCTGTGTGAGGGGATGAACAACCAAAATCGTGGGTAGAGTGTGCGTGTGGGTGAGGACTGACAGTCCTGCCACCCCACTCCCAAAATCATTAACTGCTTCAACCACCAGCCGTCTTTCATAATGAAAGTGGTTGGAAGAAGACACATGGGTTTTTCTCTCATGGCCAAAATTTAACAATTTCCCCCACATCCTTATCCTTGTGAAAATCATGCCCCTTTCGATTTAGTTGCCGTGATCGTAGCTGGTCGGGTTCATTGAATTAATTATAGATGCATATTCACATGATGACCAATATAATATATGCCGCATGCCCCGATATACCATCGGTGACAAATTAAAATCCAAAACATAACCTAATCGATCAATGGTGGGGCCTTGGCCTTTAGCTCCACACCCTGATCATTTACAATATATACATCATCATATACATCTAATACAACGGGGTCAAAACCGGGACATTACAAACATGGCCGACTTCAAATCCTGGTAGAAACCTTTACAGGACAAGCTGCTAGATGGCGGGATACCCATTAGAAAAGACTACAAACCTGGACAAATGCTTCGACTTACTTTGTTAAAATGTTTGGAGGAAATATGTTAACCCAACAACCTCAGATACCTGTATTCACTCAAGGACAAAACCTAGAAGATCATATTAAAATCTATGAAAGAGAATGGAGAATAGTTGGATACAAGGATCAACGAGCATGGCCACACTTGTTCCCATCAACTCTCGTCGACTTACCAAACAAATGGTATAAGATGGAAGAAGCTAGAGGTGAAACATTCTTATGGCATGAAATGAGGGAAAATTTCATTAAATATTTCAACTTTATACCACAAAACAAAAACTTGGTCGAAACAACAAAACATATTAAAGAATTCATCCAGTCGATCGAAAACAAACTCTTTGTAGAAATAATAGATCAATGCTATGTGCAATGATGCTAAAAAGAAGCACAGGAAATAGATCTTGCTACTAAGAATTCTCACAAGCATACACAGGAAAAATAGAGAGAAGAAAAGAGACTGAATCACATGAATGAAGAGATGAGTATTGGTGTGTATCCTTCCATTGAATAATTATGAATAATAGAGTACATAAATAGTACATCCCTCATGGGGAAGTCGAATTGTATGGAAACAACTCATAAATCTCAAAAAGGCTGACTTACCAAAATATAGCAAACCCCGATAGGTGGATAAAGCACTTGCTAAATCTATCAAGGACCTCACGAGTTGGAAAAAGCATAAGTGAGTTGTCAAGGAGATGGAAGTAACATGATAATCCTAGAAAATGGAGAAAAACTAATGGAGGATGGGTTGGAAACAAAAGCTCCCAGTTTCCTAGTTGA